>JAHIAM010017894.1:0-12299 GCA_021605205.1 Aegilops longissima | reverse complement strand
AAACCATTTTGTAAATGAGTTCAAGAGTAAAGTGGACAGGATAACAACATGAAACAAACATATATCTATGTGCCATGGTCACTTTATGGTCTATATCATTGTAGTTTTTGTTGCCAAATCAAGATAGAGACACAGTTCAAACAATGTTTGTTCAAGATAAAGCAGAATAGACATAATATAAGTGTGGGTAACTATAGAGCAATAACAACACTTGTAATGTGCATGACATCAGAACATAACTGTTTATTCAATTGAAACTGAAATCAACATAGAGCAGGTTACAACAGCAAACCAGTTAAAGAAACATGTTTAAAACATACCTATTGCCCCATTGGAGTTTCAATTCCATCCTTCAAATTTGAAAATAGTTGGTATGAGTAAATACAGTAATGCAAGAGCAAAGGAGTATGAACCATAGCTACAGAATCCTGACCCGAGAACAAATCTTCTTCTCCTTTAAGCGCTGAGTTGGGATTCGAGTGGTGGTCCTCGTTTGGGCAATGCAGTTCCCTTTACTAACCGCCATGTTTGGGTGCTCTTGGTGGAGACGATGCTGTCAATCGAACGGGTTACTATCCGCCGAGGTTGGGGTTAAAAGGTGTAGCTGGTTCTTCGTCCAACGGTAGGGGTACACCCACGAGAGTCCGGTTATGTGGTGGATCTGGTCCTTGGGCAAGTACAACCGTGGTTCTATCTGCATCAACCGGTAGCACAATCTTTTCTCAAGACCGTGTTGTTACTCCTTAGATAACGCCATCACGCCTCCAATTCAAATGGCTAATAAACAAGAAAAGTAATTGAAAGTATAGACATTGTATGATAGACAGTGCAATGGATAGTGGGGAATAAAAGAGGGCATGAAATAATTCATATTTATGTTGTCTAACCAAACAGGATAGCATGACACAATTTCACATATATGATGGCTAACTAAACAGATAGCATGACACAATTTCACATTATGATGGCTAACTAAAATATGGAAAGACATAGTTCAAAATATGAGACTATGTAAACATGATGACATGACATAACTATATAATGTGTTTATTAAATAGGTTGGCATGCCATAATTCACATACATTCATGGATAGAATGCCATAATTCTAAATATGATGACTGAAACACTAAATGTGATGAGATGATATAACTATATGATGTCTTTATTAAATGGTTGCCATGCCATAATTCAGATAGATGATGTGTATGTACTATGTAAACATGATGGCATGATATAATTCAAATATATGATTTATATAGTAAGCAAGCAGATGGCAATCTATATATGATGTAAAACTAAGCAATGCAAGACAACATGCATGACATGGGTAATATAACTCGCCAAGTTTGAGCATAGACCTGGGGAAATAGGACTGGTCATCGTCCTAATCCTCCTCCGAGGAGCTCTCAGAGCAGAAGATGTCTCGCTTCACAGGTAGCATTGTCCGCTCAATACCTTGTTTTCACCTCCAGATATTTCCATCACCGCTTCAAATGGCTGATGCAGTGAAGGAGTTGAATATACAAACGTTGTCGCATAAATGGAACATGTAATACAAAAAATGATATCATGATATAATTCACATACATGATGATTGGCTAAACAGCATGGCATTGCATAATTCACATATATAATGCCTTTGCAACAAGATAGCATTGTATAATTCATATATATAATGTCTTGCAACAAGATGGCAATGCATAATTCACATATATGGTAATTAGACACCTAAGGTGGCATTCACACAAAGCATGTCTAAACTAATCAAATGGCATAGCAATGCGAGACATCATACGCACGATATGAGCAACATAACCCGCCAAGTTAGAGCATACACCTGGGGATAGGATGGTCATCTGCTCTCAATCCTCCTCCGAGGAGCTATCCGAATCAAGGAGATATGCGCTTCGCGATAGCATAGTCCTGCTCAAGACCTTGTTTTCACTCAAGAATTTTCCATCACCGTGTCAAATGGCTGATGCACACGAAGAGCGCTTGAATGTACTAACATTGTTGACAATGTAATATGTAACAAAAAGATGGCCTGATATAATTTACATATAAGATGACTGGCTAAGGATGGCATTGCAAAATTCACATATATGATGCCCTGGCTAAACAAGGTGATGCTGCATAATTCACATAAACGATGAATAAACTAAACAGATGGCATTCGCACAAAGGATGTCTAAACTAAGATGACATATTTGATGTATAAAGTAAGCAATGCAAGACACCATATGCATGATATAACCAACATCAGATGCCAAGTTAGAGCGAAGACCTCAGGGGTAAATAGGAGTTATCTTCTCCTTCCAATCCCCTCGAACGATATCTTCCTCTCGACATAATCCGAAATGGGTGGAGGGGGCCTGCTTCGCCTACCATGGAGCGACGCTCGCATGAAATTATATTGCCACGCAAGGCTCGCTCTTTGCTCTACATGTTCAGGCCCATTGTTTACAATAACGCATGCATAGGAATAAAACATAGTGAGATTATGTAAGGAGTGCATGCGAAATCCAGAGTGATGGTAGCAACCTGTGGATAGACCCAAAACCAATAATAGCAGTGATAATGGCTTCAGCTAATAATACAGATAATGGCTTCTTTACTATTTGTTTCCCACCCAACATGAAACTCATAGTAGACACCGAGATTAACCAGATAGTAGATAGATACTATTGATGGCCCTGATATGTACCCCACAACCATTTAAAAACTCAAGTTTGACCATTAGTTTGAGCCGACTCGAGTCTAATCGGTGAACAGGATAAATAGCATGTAATATTGCGATGCATAACGAAGCAGACATTTAAAGAGTGCGACTCTCTTGCGGACCCGTAGTCCTCGAGGTCATCTGCTCGGTTGATGATGGTAATGTAGTTTTCATGGCTGCCAACGGGGAAGAAGATCTCGAGGCGGCAAAGATAGTCCGGAGGCTTGATCCGCCTTCATGGACCTTCTCGCATTGGAGCACTGAGTTGGGTGGACGACACAGAACAGACCGGGACAAACCACGCAAGGTTTTTGACAACTATCTGTAAGAGAAGTAATTGTAAGGGCTCGCTTGAATTGGAGGATTCCAACAATGCGGATAGGAAATAGACAGAATGATAGGAATGCACGGCAAAACAGAGAATTTAAAACATGGATTTCTGCCAACTGGGTGTTTGATTCACAACAATTGGAAGATCACATGATGCAAAGAAGCATGGTGAGATTAAGTCAAACCACAAGAAAATGTACGGTTATAATGCTATTATGCTACTATCTCTAGTCTTGTGCTTCATGAATAGGAATTTGAAAAGGAGGACAAGTGAAAATTAAAATTCCTACGTTTTTTCTTTCAAGGAGACACTAAAGGAACAAACTCGGTGCTCAAGTGGACAATATATATAACATGTAGAGTAAAAAGAGATGCAACAAGTGTACAACCTCTTTGGCGGCTTATGTCGATCTCAGCGTGATTGGGTTGGCGGTGAGGATGCTCCGCTGACTTTGGTCCGGAGGAGGGAAGAAGATCTTAGGCGCCCGGAGATGGAGCCCGAGGTATCGCCTCCGTCTGGATGGAGGGTTTCGCGCTGGAGCAGCTCCGTGAGTTGTACGACGCCGAGGCTGAAGCAGACAAGAGAGACAACGAACAACGTTAACTCGAGGGAATTCTAATAGCATCTCCAATACATGACGAAAATACATAACCACAAAGTGCTAGATGTAAAATATCAGCCGCCATCTCAACTTAACTGTCAAACTAACTTAATCGTCAAACTGAACCTAACTGTCTAAACTGAATTTTGTCAGTTAAACTGAATTTTGCTGTCAAACCGAACGCACTAGCAAGGTGAGGCTACACGTCGGTCGATCGACTTTTCATCTCTCGGTCACGATTTTGCACCGTGGATACGTAAATCAAGGGCCTGCGTTCATCTTCAACCTCCACTTCGAGCGCCAACCACCACCTGCCAAACAGCAGCCTCGTCATTGCGGCCGCCTCTTAAAACACTCACCGCTGGGCCACGCCACCATCCGCGTTTAGCTTTTTTCTCCGCGATCCCCACGCCAACGCCACCAACTTCGCCACCACCGCCATCCTCAACCCTAAGATAGATAGTGGGTACCTCCCATGAGCCCCCTCCTCACGCGGCTGGTTCTTCCTTCACCCCAAGGAACCCCTTGAAATCGATCGACCCAAAAGTCGATTCACCGATCAAGTGTAGCAACGGAAAGCATCGCAAGCAAGAGCAAGAGCGAGAGCAAGAACATGAGCAAGAGCAATAGCAAGAGCGCATCAGCAGGGACCGAGAGCAAGAGCAGAGCAAAGAGCGCGAGAGCTAAAGCAGCAGCAGCTCCATCGATGGGACGCCGCCGCCGGAGCGACCATGGAGGAAGTGGCGGCGACGCCGGGTGGATGGAGCCGCCTGCTCGCTCGGGACCGAGCGCCGCAAAGACCGTGAGATCGAATCAAGAAGAAAATGCGCGATTAGTGTACAACCTCTTTGGTGGCGCCGATTAGGCCGCAGCTTCATCCGAGGAAACGGTGATGATGATGTCTTCCGGTGGTGATGAAGACCGTGGGAATGGAGGTGGCGGAAGACGAGGGGAACACGGGGCAGCTCCTTGGAGGTGGAGGACGGGTGGCTGAACCCGGGACGATGAGATCGACGACGGATCCTCATCCGGGACGGTGGATGAGGGACGCCGAGGTGTTGTGGACGACGTCTCGGGGAAGAAGCTCCGCCGGTGGCGGACGAGCAGTGGGGCTTGCCGCTGGTTTTGCCCTGGTGTATGAATGGGTGGGTGATGGGATGGCAGTGGGGAACCATGGCTTAGAGACGCGCTTTTCCTAAATGTGGGGTAAAGACGAAAGTACCCCACCGATTTGAGGCGGTTCTTTGGTTCAGGTACCACGGCATTTCATGGTCGGATTTCAGAGGTGGAGTTTTCCGCTTGTAATTTCGGAATAGCAAGGGTTGAGATGGAGGGGTTGTTTGAGCACAACGAGACAAAGATATATCTTAAATATTTGCCAATAAGGCTGGTTGAAATTTCCACAAGCCTAACGGTATTGTACCAAATCAATGCGACTACAAATGTCATTCAAAACTTTGAATTCATGTTATGTTCAATTAAAATATTTCGCTACGTGTATAATGCATGCAACCTACTACTCAAATGAATGTTTTAGTGCATTCCAAACATATATACTACCGCTCAATATGAACTAAATTTGAATAAGATCTACATTAATGATTGTTGTGAAGTCAAAGCATTTGAATTCGCTTTCTGCTTTTAATAAGATCTACAATCATCATTATTGTCAAGTTAAACCATCGCTTGTGTATTATCTTCACAAGACACCACATGATTAGTCGAAAGTTACATATGAACTATGTGTACTATATGAACTCGAACTAGATTTTGAATCCACTTTATTTTGATTTCAAATCACATTACATTTCTAGCTCTAGCTAGATCTTCATAATCTAAACCATGTCTCATATGTATAATGTGTTTATCACATTATGGTGCCCCACTTCACCTACAAGTATTTAGATGTGAGTGTAAACACCACACATTACCACAAATTCAAATAAATGTGAGAATGTTCGATATATAGTATTGTTTAGATTGCTCGATATTTAGTTGTAAGCTGCAACGCCGCACATTATCTCAAATTCAAATAAAATGTGAGATTGTTTGATGTATAGTATGGTTTAGATTGTTCGCATTTAATGGAGTTGCAAACGCCATGCATTATCACATTATGGTATAACATGTGTACAACGCAGTATCACCGCTATATTCATGCATGCAATGTTTAAAACACTATGATCTCCTATTCAAATATATGAATCCGCTTTCATATCAAATTATGATCTTTGTTAGTCTCACACCCACACACTCCCTAACCTTTGTAGCTACCACTAACTTTCTCTCGTGCATGCACACGCCCTCGCCTCCCCTCCCCGGCATTCTATCCACCGCACATTCATTTTTTCTTTAGGTCGTTTCCCGTAGTCTCCACAACTCCTTTCCCACACACACCGATCGATAAACCTCTCCAAGATGCCCGCCACAACATACACACACAGCTTCAATCTCCTCCTTTATGTGTCCTTGCCTCGTGTCTCTATATCGCACACACACGTAAACTCTCATCCTCTTTAATCGATCTCACAACCGCACACCTCCCCTATCCAGCTAGTAGTTGGGCCTCTCGCACCACCTCCTAGCTCCATTCTCTCTCTATCCGCCTCTCTGGCCTTATTTGCCTCTAACAAATGGACGACACCGACCGATCTCTCGCTATACATATAGCCAGCTAGGTCCTTATAACTCCTTTTACCCACACATCGATCGATCTACCTCATTAGTTGTGTCTCTCCTTCCTCCGACAAACAACAATTGATCTACCGATCTAGTTAGGTTTGCTTACCAAACACATGGTTCCCTTCATCATCCATGGATGCGTCCCACAGATCTATCACGCATGTGCACACATGTAAACACATCCCCACTTATTGATAACATTGCCTCCACCTCAGCTTGTCTAGTAGGCCTCCCAACATCTCCGAGAAGCAACTCCATCACCCATCCAGCACTCTACCCCTCTCCTCCCCCTCCCTCCCTCTCTCTCCTCTCTCTCTCCGTCCCATCATATTTCCCTGGCCCTCGCTATGTATGGATGTCGACCATCTCCCTCATGACATAGCTGGGTCTCTCCTTTCAACACATATACGAGTCGTTCTACTCTATAGTTAGGCCTCCGCCACCCCTCCCCCACCCTCCCCACACACACCCCACATCAGCGCCAGTCATGCCCTCCACACACAAACTTGACATGTGCCCCCACGCCTACACGCCTTACATCTGACACACACCACACACACACACACACACACACACACACACACACACACACACACACACACACACACACACGCATCAATTTCGATGGCTCTTCATCGATCTCGCACCCACCCACTTGATCCTCTCTTCGACTCTATCGATAGCTATGACCCTCCCTCTCTTCTCGTGGATTGTCTGACCTCTATGTATGATATGGATAGGCCTCCATTTCACACACATTGCATGCAAAATTTTGTTTGAGATGTCATCACACATATTCCCACAAATAATTCATGAAATCAACCCCCACCCCACCCCACCCCCACCACAAAACAAAAACACTCACGAACGCGGTTTGTATCTTCACACACACCCACGTGAGGTGGGGGACGTGCACGAAGAGAAGAGGTGCATACGGCGACGCATTCTGCCTCTTCCCAACCACACCGCGGTACACGGTGGAGCCAAGCTTCAATAAAAGGCAGCCCACGGGTAATTTGGCACGTAACTGTTGTCCACTTGGTGGAGGGAGGATCGCCACCACGGTGAACAAACAAATTGCGACTTGACGCGTTATGTTAAATTAAAAAGAGGCAAACCATGGGGCCTACCTTAGAGGCAAGGCTCTATACACCGGAGTACTTTGATGTGTCCCACACTCGTAACGAGGAGAAGCTTGCTTAGCACGCCGCCCCCGCCCAGGCGCGGTGGCTCGCAGGATGAGGTGAAGCTTGTTCTCCCCGCCGCCCATGCGCTGCTGTGGCTCGCAGGACGAGGAGAAAAATTCTACTACTCCCTCCGCTTACTCGTCCCTACTACCTTGGTTATAGAGATTATATCATATTGTTTGGAATATATATGTCCTTAGTAGATTTCAATATGAACTACTAGTACATACTCCAAACACCGATGTATATAGACGTATTTTAGAGTGTACATTCACCATTTTGCTCAGATGTAGTAGCACTCTCCCCGCCTCACCTCGCCCACGCAGTGGACGTGCAGCAATTCATTCGGTCTCATATAGCCGTAACGATATATATCACTACCATTATTGCTCGACTCAAGAGGCTAAGAGCCAATCGCAAGGTTAATATTTTGAGATGCCGCTTAAGGTTATAGGAGAACGGTAGTAGGTGCCGCCATTTATAAATAATTTTTTTCTTCAAGGCACGACGAATATGATAGGTTCATATGGAGAGAAAAGGAAACCGCCCACTATACATAGTCAGGACGGGCCAGCCTACACTGCTGCTGTGGGTTGTTCTTCACACTCTCTCGCACAAAACGATCGGGCCACATCTCACATCCCGCGATCACGCCCGCTTGGGGAAGGGGTGGATGCTTAGTGTAGATGCGGTTCATCGCCGACGGTGAAAACCCACCGCCGGCACGCCCCGATCGGGGTCCCCGCCGCTCTCTCACAAAGCCGGTGAGGTTGCCTTCGTCCCTTGCTCATCGCCGATGCGCAAGTGCCGCCTCCCGCCGCCCCTCCTCAAGGTGAGCTACGCCCCTGTGTAACTCCCTTTACAGCCGGCTTGCACCATCGCTCCAGCTGCCCACATCACCCTCGTGGATATTTCTCTACTTCTTTGCCCCGCACATACCTGATACCTTCACCGCTTCTACGCATCAGATTTGTGATGAGTTTATGTCTCATCAACTAGTCCTAATCTTATTCTAATCACGCTTCTTCAATTTCTTTGCCACAGGATGCTCATCTCGATTTTGGTGAAACTGCACAAAATGATCCGATGGTCAAAAGGTTGCAAACTTCATTTATTAGGAAGCTCGAACGCTACAAGAAATTGAAGCTCGGTCGGGTTCACGGTTCAAGGGCTAGGGACTGCATGGATCGCTTTTTTCTTTAGCCTGCTCCAAAATAAGTGTCAACTTTAGTAGTAGTACAACTTTGTACTAAAGTTTGCACAAAGTTGAGACACTTATTTTGGAACGGAGGAGTAATATTTGCTATATCTTAATCATTGAGATGCAATAGCATGCATGTTAGTCTCCTTTGTATTTGATGAAATGTTGCAACGGGCAACCTTGGACGAAGATACATGTAAAGGAAGTTTATAGCATTGTACAAATTTATCTCAGATAAAATTAAAGAGTACTAGTACTATACTAGTATTCCTCCCCCTTTAAATATAAGTCTTTGTAGAGATTTCACCATTAACCACATGCGGATGTATATAGATGCATTTTAAGTGTAGATTCATTCATTTTGTCCGTATGTAGTTCACCTAGTGGAATCTCTACAAAGACTTATCTACTAGTAATAGCTAGCCCCCACTATTAGGAATTTCATCCTTCCTTGAGCCACATCATCAAAATTGAAGCCTTAGATGAAAAAATAATAGCCCCGATCTAGACGTTGAGAGGTTCAAGATAAGCCACATGCAAGCATGCAAAATACCGGGCACATGCATGGTAGTGTTTAAATCACATCAACATGTTCGCGAAAGCATGCACCGTAGCATGCATGTAAGTGAGCTTTTAAGTCCCATTAACATGTCAAAAAAAATATAATCCCATTATGCAGAGGAGTTTTGATTTTTTTTCCTTATGTGGGATGATCTAAATGATGATGGGTTTATTTAGTTTGGCTACCACATTTGTCAGGTTATAGAAATTTTTTTTAGTTCTATGAAATCGATAATTTTACAGAGATATACCCTGTTCCCGCAAGAAACGGGACTCATCTAGTAATATTTAGGAAAAGGGAGTACTATGTAAAGAGTTAGGTGTCGACGGTGATAGGTGAGGTGGGCCTTAATCACCGAGCTCAGGTTTTCAGCCTTTGCACTCCTCCGCGAAGAATGGAGAAAATTGTAATCATACCTTTTCCAAAGCGGGACATCCAGGCCTACCACCTCAAGAATAAAGACCAATGAGCCCAAATCACATAGACCCAAAGAAGTTGGACGGACGGCAACCATCACTTTGCGCGGGAGAGGTCGCTTCCTTCCCCGGCATGAATGCCACCGATTCTTTGAGCGGGCCCACCATTTTGGGCGGAAGAAAGGGTGGAGGGGCTTTGGGGCCAGCTGGTGAGCGGGGAAGCTGTCCGATGTCCCACCCGGCACGCCAAACGAGGATGACCACTCCGCAAAATCGCATAATCCACCATATCTCCAGAGGAGTAGGTCGACACGACTTCTAACACAACATTTGGAAACACACACCAACACGCACCTTGGTCCCCTGCACCTTCTAACGTGACTTATTACACCTAGACGGAGGGAGTAAAGTATAAGATTGGCACACCGACTTAAGTCAATACAAGTGCCCAAAATTTGTGTGCATGTTATAAAAGGATTCACTAAAAATAGACGGAGCAACAGGGATCAATTGGATAGTGTTCCCAGCAGGCGGTGTGTGAGGTAGTAAGATATACGGCGCTTTTAATTTTTCTTATTAATTTGTTTGTTTCACCTCCACCGGGGACCCAACGATCACGTGGGAGAGAGGTAAGGTGACTAAGGCTGCATTATTTCCACCATTGGATAGTCTTACCACCAAAGCCACATGACACGATATGATTGAAATCCTAATGACTCCCCACACACACACACACACAAACACAAAACACGCATGGTTAACAATGCAGGAATGTATAAAAGGTTATTTTCCTTGTTGAACATAACGGAGGGTTGTGAGTGGTTAGCCTGCTCGCCATCAAACTTGAGGTCTCGGGTTCGATAACTACACTTGAGCATAATTTTGCCGAGAATTCTTTGACTGTCAAAATGTTTTCTAGGGTTTGCACCCTTTCACTCTCCCAAGAATATAACCGGAGCCTCCGCTAAAGTTGCTCTTACACCTCCCTCTCCGGAGTGGATCCTCGCCAGTTGCCTTCACACTCTCCCTTCCGATCTAAACAAGACTTGTTCTTCCCTCACGCTGCTCAAAGAGGGGCAGGATCCGTCCCGGGAAGGGAAGGAGGCTTAAGCCGCCGGGCGAGGGAGGGAATCCACTACCAGTTTGTTCACTTTCCACCCAAAGGCGGGCGGAGGGCCTCCACCCTTCTTCCCGGCCCCGCCCAAACCACGCCCCAAGAACCTTAAGGTATATTTTACTTATCCACATGCATTGCTCTAGCTGCATGTATACCATGAATCTAGGACGGGTTCAAAGAGGAAAGGAGGGGGAAAGGGGGAAAAGTTGTATATAGCATGAATCTAGGACGGGTTCAAAGAGGAAATGAAGGGGAAAGGTATAGCATGAATCTAGGACGGGTTCAAAGAGGAAAGGAATGGGGAAAGTTTGGGGAAAGTTGTATCGATAAATTCTTTAACGTGGTTCAAAGAGAAAGAACGAAAGTACTAGTTCAAAAGGAAAGGAGGGACAAGGCAGAGTTTGAGCAGACTAGATTTGGCCACATAGGAAAGGTGTCTAAAGATAACAAAACGGGACCAACACAAATATGCTCCTTGGTTGTTTGTTTTTGTTGCAACAGATTGGCATGACCACAAGACATCGGTAGATGCACATGGTGGGGGCCCCGCCCCTGCAACTCATTAGTTTGTTAATCTAGGCCCTGTTTGTTAAAACTCCCTAGTCCCTACCGCTTGGTTCCGGGACTAAACATGGATAGAGGTTTTAAAATGACATGATAAAAGACCATGTTACCCTAGTAATGAACTAATAGAAACAAGGTGTGATGCGGGGGCAACTTGGAAAGTCCCAAAAGGGCTCCTGGTCTTTTTCTTTAGTCCCAAATGCCCACTTTTAGTCCCAAAAGTCCCTCCTGTTTGGTTTAGATGTGACCACACGGAGTTTTTTAGTCCCTACACCAAAATGTCCCCTAAACAAACACCTCTAATAATGCCCGAAAATTGATGCAATCAGCTTAAAAGAAAATTACATGTTTAACAATTTTATTTTAATATAATTTATGTTAATATTAATCAATGCCACCGCTTGAGAAATGCTATTTGCTTTCTTTCCCATTTAGATAAGGTAGATGCTTTTGTTGGCTTCGTCATCCACCGTTATTGACCACTAATTGTTTTTTGCACCTCGTAAACAGGTTATCTATTTACCTTCTTTTATTGATTTTTGTTGCACCGCAAAAAACACTTTTTTTAAGAGGTTTTGTGCAGTTCAACCAAATGTCAAGAAACGTTTTGATTGCTTGATCTTTGGAACGCACAAGAGGAGATCTTACTTCCTATCCGTTTTAATTTGGTTCTTTCTTCTTGTGAGTTGTTTGAATTCGCATCATGAGAGGTCAAGATTAGCCCTTCACATGATTCTCAGGTGCTTTCATGTTGTGCTACTTTACGATAATGTTGCTTGATTTTAGTGAACGCCAAATGGAGACAAGACTTCCATTCAGAATGGGTAATATCCCATTGAGGTAAGATAAGGATATTTCACAACGCGGCCTGATTTTGCCACTTTCATCAAAATTGTTTAGTACTATACTTGTGTCCCT
>JAHIAM010017889.1:0-16216 GCA_021605205.1 Aegilops longissima | reverse complement strand
TATAGCCTAGGAGCAGCCCGACATGATAAGACATAAATGCCCTTCAATGATATGACCGTTAGGTGGATAAGATATTTTGACAAGCCAAGAAACAAAGAACGGTCGGAAATTTGAACATCAAATTCCTGCTATCATGTTCTCATCGTAGGCAATTCAAGACCGGCGAATTTAACTCCTCGTCAGAATTCTCAAAGGACTGTAAGAGCTTGTCCTCACATCAAGAAATTGACTGAATCGTATGAGATTTCCAAAAGCTTCACTCAAGGGATTGGTAGGTGTAGGATTTTGAGTTGAGCATCAAATGGAAATTTTTCCTTAGTATTTCTACCCCTTTAACAAAGACGGTGTTTCTATGACTCAAGAAAGAGAAATGAAACTACGAAAACAAAAGTCTTCACGCTCATTTCCTCAAGAATACCAAGTCTTCGAATCACACCAATTTCTTCACTTTCAAAGTCTTCAAAAGTCTTCGAATATCAAATTCTTCATTGAAGAAATTCATTTTAGGGTCGATTTCACTTAAATATCAAACTCCTCATAGACTTATAGCCTGTGTACACTCACAAACGATAGTTACTTTAACCTATAAGTCTTCAATACACCAAAATCACTAAGGGCACTAGATGCACTTACAATCTCCCCTTTGGTGATTGATGACAATACAAGGTTAAGTTTTCAACGGGATAAATATATGAAGTGTAAACGATAATGAGGATTTTGATTGCAAGATATAGAAGAACTCCCAAGATGTGCATAGTGAGGAAATTGCTTTTGAGGCAATGCACATTTGAAGAATTGAATCATGGAGATCTCCCTATATCTTGTAATTCATACACGATTTGACATATAATATGAGGAATTTGAAATGCATGATGAAATATGGTGCTTGATGATATGCGAGCATGCAAAAAATGCATAAAGAGTATCGAGCCCAATGCGATGAGGAATTTGAAACTTTTCATGAGTATCGATCCCAAATCGATTTGAAGATTTTCACCGAGCTCATGAGGATCGAGCATAACAAGGATCAACGATATCAATACTATTGTAATCGAGCATAGAGCAAAAGCATAATGCATCAAAAGTATCAAAGCACCATCGGTTTAAGATTACAACTCGATCCAATAAAAGGTTTCGTAAGAACAGAGTTGTAACTTAATAAAATATAGTATATAGACAAAAACGAGACCCGCTTGAAGACTAACTCAAATTTCTCCCTTTGTCATCAAATGACCAAAAGGATCAAACCGAGGACTAACGCCTTGAAGAATTTCGTTGAAGATGAGCGCCAAAGATTTTCGGGTTGTTCGCTGAAGTAGGACCAGCAGAGGTCTTCCAAATCTTCATTTTCATCGTGTCGCGAGATGAAGAATAAGAGCTGGCCACCAAGGAAGGAACTTTGACTTTCTTGAATTTCTTCTGAGGAGGTGCGACTCACCAAATTCTTCCTTGAGTCCCATTGATTTCAGTTCTTCTTCATTGTAGACATGTGAAAGAACAGCCCAAAGCGCTTGAAGGTTTCATGAAGATAGTAGTGGTTTTTCTTCACCGCATTGTGAGTTGAGGTCATGTTGTAAAGAAGAGTACCAAATTGACGCTTGACCCACTTGTGATTGCGATCAACCTTCCGATGAAGACCGAGGAGTAACTCACGATCACCATCACCCGGTGCGAGCTTGAGGACTATGCTTAATCGAGGTATTTGCCGAGTCATGTGTGCGAGTCATCATTGGTGGAGTAAGATGTCTGCTTAAACGTCCATCCAATGGACGAATGCCTTCATCTATCACAGCAGAGCCTTTCCCTTTTCATCACCGAGGTAATTGGCCGCTTGAGGACTTCAATCGGTGTAGCTGCAAGTGGTTCAAAGTGTCGCCTTTGTAATTCAGTGAAGATCTTGACCGATGAATCTCATAATCCAAGGTGCATAAGGCTTCAGCTCAAAAGGTGACATGGCAATGTTAGCTGAGTCCTCATGAAGAAATCATGGAAATTGACGGAACGCCATGGATGATGTTGAAAAGCATATTCTTCATGATGCCAACGACTTCTTCATCATTCGAGTCGTGGCCTTTGATAGGACTCATAGTCTTCGCCAATTCGATAGACTGCTCGAGGCACATATAACAATTCCTTGACGAGGAATTTGGTCCTTGAGCTTGCCTTGGTTTCAATGGCTTCATCAAGACTTGCATATAGTGATTTGAAAGTTCTTTCTTCATAGATGCACGAGCACCATCAATCGGAGGACGAGTGAAGGGCACGGCAATTCACTTGTCGGTGCCTTGTAGTGGTGTTTTGTCATCCAATCCAAGACCCATGAAGTCACATCTTCAGCGCCTCCGTGATGTGAAGGGTTGCATAGAACTCAAGAATTAGCTCTTCGCTCCAATCACAAATATCGCAGAAGTTTAGAAGACCTGCGCGTGAAGAACACTTAGGACGGCTCAAAGTCTGGCAAACTCCATATCCACATGAGGAATATGGGCATGATCAAGATTTTGTCCTTGTTGAAAAGCACCGAGGAATAGAAGTTGGCTTGACCGGCAGTCCGTAAGCGCTCTTCCTAATCCGAGGTAATCATAAGGATTATATTCATGAAGAACACATGCTCAGAAAGAAATCTTAGCCTTGAACTTTTGCTTGGTGAGAACGGATTCTTTGCTTGGCAAGGGTGTCGCGAGTTGCATCACCACCTCGTGAATCGTAAGTTCAGTTCTTCACTTGAGGAATTTTGGTCCTCAACTTGTGCACCGAGGATTTTCAGAGCAGCAGCAGTTAGCTCATCGCTAGTGGCTGGAATTTCTTCATGCACGTAACCGGGTTGATTTTCTTCGAGTCTATCCGGACAATTCGGCAGGGAGTGAGGAACTTGTTGAAGAGGGGTGAAGAGGAGTATTGGGATGTTGATTTTCCCAAAAGTCATCATTGATTACCGGAGTGGTGCATCCAATATCCACATCTTCATTTTCATTTCTCAGACCATCTTGAGGAATTTCATGGTCCGATGAGGAATGACGGGTTGAAGGGATTGCTTCCACTTCAATTTCTTCATCAATTTTCTCCACGAAGCGTGAGATTGATGTTCTTCATCGATCCTGGGATTCAATTTTCCAAAAGGAACTACTTCCTTTGATGGTATGGAGGAAATTGGAATAGCATCAATCGGTTTCAAAGAGCTGGTCATTGGCTTCATTTTCTTCATCAAGAATCGACGAGTTGATGCTTTTTTTCTTCAAGAGCTCGCTCAAGAGTTTTGTTTTCTTCACATCGCAGATGGAAGAATTGGAGTTGGAGTTCGCCGGAGGAGCCGAGGAATTTGGGGCAGTTTCTTCAGAGCAACCGATGCGCTTCTGCCTTGAGTAGTTTTTCAGCGCACCACTAGTGGGTGCCCCGCAGTTTCTTCGCCGCTGGAATTTCTTCATCAGCCCCGAATCAGCATTTTCTTCAAGAGTTGAGCTCAAGGTCGGATTTTTCTTCATTAGGTCGAAAGGGCTTCACCGAGGATTTTCTGTTGCAGTGCAAAGAACATTTTGGAGATTCTTCCCGATTGACTAATCTGGTCTTGACTACTTGCCAATCAGCATAGTAGGTCAAAGTTCTTGCCGAGGTTTCAATTTCAGCTTGATTTGAAGGAGTTCCTCGTGTCATTTTGACAACATTTTTCTTCGTGAACCTTTCCTTCCTCGATTGAGCCTTCTTGATTTCCTCGCTTTCTCAACTTCCATTTTCTTCAAAGAATGAAGTGAGTCAACATATGACTTTGACCAGGTGTCAAAGGAAGATCAAAGAGGGTATTGGGATCATTGTGCCGAGGTCGATGAAATCGAGGACTTTCTTTGGGTCCAAAAGCGGCACAGATGTCCCTTGGCTCTTGCGCTTAACTTGGCGGTTCTCGATGATTTCTTCAAGTTCTTCATCGATGCCTCATCATCGATGGCACGGACTACAAGCTGTTTCTTCCTTGGCTAGGCCGAGGACCACGCCCACTGTTGCTTTTGTCTTCAGCAGATCGGGCCGATGAAGAATTGAGAGCAACCGAGAATTGCAGAGATGCCGAGGAATTGAAAACCAGCAGTCCTTTGACATGTGGCTAGGTGCAGGAACCAAGGTTTGGACGGAGCATTGAGGACTTTGATGGAACAAAGAGGTGGAGGAATTTGTGAGGAATTTGCCTTGAGGGAGCGCCGAGGAACTTGGCCGTGAGGGCATGATGAAGAAGCACTTGGCTTATTAGCACTTTTTTGCATCGATTTCTCGCTTGGCCGAGACCTCAGGGCAAGAGCAGGCGAATCCTCATTGAATTTCTTCACCGCCTTTGCTTGCTTAGCCAACTTTGCTTGGCGCTTAGCCCATTCATCGGAAAGTCCTCACCGCTTGACGCTAGTGGGATCAGCTATTTGGCCTGGTGCCAAAGGAGCTCTTGGGCATGGAGGATTTAACGCAATTTCTTCATGTACTTAGGTGTTACATATCGGTATTCCTTCCATTCCCGTGCCCATCTCCGCTCAATTTTCTAATCGCACTTTGCTGATTTTTGCTTTCTCATCCGTGTGCAATAGTCGATATATTTCTCGTGGATTTCAATGTCCATGACCTCGTTTTCTTTCCTCCTTCAGGCTTCTTCCATCTCGCCATTTTCTTGTGAGGAAATTGAACAATTGAGTTCTCTCAAGAAGTGTGCAGTTTTTCTTCGAGGAACGCTGCAAATGAGTTAAGTTGATGAGAACCTAGGATTCAGAGCAGACATTTGTACCGTGAATGAGTATAGGTGCGAGGAATTTGAAGAGGTCATATGCTTCGAGGGTTTTTCAAAAGAACAAGTTTGAGGATTTTGACCAGATGAGTTTTGAAGAATTTCACTAAGCGCTTTTGTCTTAGGTTCCAGAGTTGTATAGATCGAGGATCCACACAATTGAGGAATCTTGAAGAAAATCATTGCTTAGAGAAACGAATCAAGAGATTTGAGGTGTTCATATGTGTGAGGAATTTGAAGAATAAACACCTTTGAAGAATTTGAAGAAGATTTGAGAATCAAAGCGAGTAATAAAAGTAACTTTTAATTTACTCCAAGTGAAGAACACGACTTAACGAGATGAACAGTTGAGAAGTTCGTCTGCTCGATCTTCTCCGCCTAACTTGGCAGAGAAATCAGCTACGGCGACGGGCGGAGTGAAGAAATTCCACGGTCGGCGCGAGTACGCCGCGAAGAGGTCAAGGCAGGAAGCTTTTCCTCACCGGCGATTTATGGAGAAGCGGCGCTTAGGGTTTCGAGGAGCTCGAAGGGAGAGAGATCGAACGAGGTAAAAGAGTGAGGAAGGAGAGAGGTATTTATAGCCACGGTGAAAAACGGCTCGTCCAAGATTTAGGACTAACGTGCCCTCGACCGCTTCCTTCTCACGACTGTGTCACCCACGCATAAGGTAGTGGAGATCGTAAAGCATCGTGGTGGATATAATAATGCATCGGGATGCGGAACGGTTTGAGGTAAAATCAAGTTTGGATAAGATTCTTTAAAGTTCCGCTCGCAATTTCTTCACTGTCAAGGACACAAAGAAGAATTTGAACAGTTTCAAAGTAGAACGCAATGAAGAATTTGTGAATGGATTGGGTTGAGTATAGCATAGAGGGGAAGGGTCCATCACATTCACTTAGCGTAAAAAGCGATTTGAAGAAATAGCCATAAGTGAATGCAGAGAGGACATAAACTCATATATATATATAGCCAATGAAGAAAGACGACGGAAACAAAGGAAGATTTTGCAAAGTTGAAGAATTTCAAAACTCAAGAATTTCAAAACTGAGGAAAACTCAAATTGAAGATTTTCAACTTTGGTGGTGGCGTGACTCCATCAGATAAGAATGATGATTTCAGACACCGCTGCATAATTGTCGAGGGTTCGAGAATCAAATTCTTCATTAATTTCTTCACACTTAGAGTGTTATTCTTCATTGATTGAAGAAAACGCTTTCTTCATGTGTTGCACATCTAAGTCATCAATTTTGCATAAGTGTTAGGATGTGTCCTTTTCAAAGAACGCTCAAGATTCTAAGATATTTAGCTCACACCGCAACTTGCTAAATCTCTTCTCATCCAAGGGCTTAGTGAAGATATCAGCTAGCTGTTCTTCGTCTTCACATGCTCGATGGAGATGTCGCCTTCAACACATGATCACGAAGAAAATGATGACGAATTTGAATGTGCTTTGTCTTCGAAAGTGCGAATCGGTTGTGAGCAATCTTGATGGCACTCTCATTGTCACAATAGAGAGGCACATTCTTCACGTTGATGCCGTAGTCCTTGAGGGTTTGCTTCATCCATAGTAATTGAGCACAACACGAGCCAGCAGCAATGTATTCAGCTTCCGAAGGGACAAGGATACGCAGCTCGCTTCTTCGAGGACCAATGCACCAAAGATCGTCCGAGGAAATGACAAGTACCAGATGTTGACTTAATCCACACGATCACCAAAGATAGTAAGAGTCGAATATCCAATGAGATCAAAAGTAGAGCCCTTGGGGTACCATAATCCTAGTGTTGGTGTGTGAGCTAGATATCAAGAATATGCTTCACAGCCTTATGGTGTGATTCCTTCTGTAGCTTGAAATCGGGCACACATGCAAACACTAAGCATTATATCCGCCTAGATGCATAAGTACAATAAAGAACCAATCATGGAGCGGTATACCTTGTGATCAAGTCAATACCATTTTCATCAAGGCATAGATGGCCATTTGTGGGCATAGGAATTTTGACGCCTTTGCAATCTTGCATGCCGAATTTCTTCAGACATCTTTGAGGTATTTCTCCGAGATATGAATATGCCATTGTGTTGTTGATTAATTTGAAGACCTAAGAAGAATTTCAACTCTCCCATCATAGACATTTGATATTCTTCACTCATCATATAGGCAAATTCATCACTATAACGCTGGTCAAGACAGCCAAAGATAATATCATCAACATATATTTGGCACACAAACAGTTCACCATCATAAGATTTAGTAAAGAGAGTAGGGTCGAGTGAACCGGTGTAAGCCATTCTTCACTAAGAATTCCTTCAATGTATCATACCACCCGAGGGCTTGCTTGAGGCCATAGAGGGCCTTATTTAGTCTCAAGACTTTGTCGATTCTTTGGATCTTCAAAACTGGGGTTGAGCAACATATACTTCTTCCTCAAGCTTACCATTGAGGAATGCACTTTTCACATCCATTTGATATAAAGTGATATTGTGATGGTTAGCATAGGCAGTAATATTAATAGACTCAAGTCTAGCAGTGCAAAAGTTTCATCAAATCAATTCTTCAACCCTGTGGCTACTGTGTGCCTTATTCCTCACCACAAGACCATTTTCATCTTGCTTGTTGGGTAGATCCACTTTGTGCCAATGATATTATGCTTGCAGGATCCGGACGTTACCAGTCCCGACGTTGTTGAGCTCGAATCGATGTAATTCTTCTTGCATGGCCTAATCCACTGCCCAAATGCTTCATCTACCTTAGTGGGCTCGGATAGAGACAAAAGCATAGTGCCCACAAAAGTTAGATAAGTGGAAGCTTTTGAGCGAGTGAGAGGACCCGCGCTTCAATGTCATCGATGATTTGTCAATTGCACTTTTTTGCAACGGAGGATGAGCTGGTTGTCTTCGAGGAATTTGATCATTTTCCTCAAAGCCATTTTTTCAAATCTTCAGTGCATCACTCGACGTCTTCGACAAGAATGAATTCTTCAGAGTTTTCGGGGAATGACATCCTCGTTGTTGAACCTGATAGAATCCTCGTGGTTGTTAACAGAAGGTAGGTGCCTTTTGCAGCCATTAGTTTCATCGAACCCACATCTACAAAGGTCAACAATCTTGTGAAGTGCGATGTTGAAGACTCGAGGGTGCGAGTCCTTTCCGAACCAAGCATAAACCCTCATGTGCTTTTTGCAAATTTAGAGGTGGTGAGGATCTCTAATCCAGCATTTAGCAATCAAGACTTTGAAATAACTTACATTGGGTTTCTTTCGAGGAGTTCATAGGCAGCTTTTTGAAGAATTTTGAAGATATACTTTGATGATGTACGCAGGTCAATTGCTTCAATCCGAAACGAAGGGGTTTCATCAAGCATAGTGCAGCCATCTCAACAAGAGTTCTGTTTTCCCCACACCCATTTTGCCGAGGAGTATAGGGAGCAAAACTCATGAGTAATACCAAGTTCATCAAGATAATCATCAAGACCGAATTTTGAACTCGCCATTGTCACTCCCGATGTGCTTGATCTTCACACCAAAGTTGGTTAAGCCCTCGAGGAAAATCGCTTGAAGATTTCCCGCACTTGATTTTTGTAAGTAACAATGTGTACCCATTGTAACAGAGTAATCATCAACAATAACAAAGCCAATAGTGATGCTTCATTAACGAACTGAGTAATGATTGGGACCAAAGAGGTCCATGTGAAGCAATTCAAGGGACGAGTAGTGGTCATGATAGTCTTCGCGGATGCTTGGCCTTGGTCATTTTTCCGCTTCAGCACCGATAAGGATCCTTGAGGAATTTGACATTTCAATGCCAATGACATGCTTCTTCTTCGCAAGCGCAGTAAATTCCTCATGCCCGTGACTAAGTCGCCGATGCCATAGCCAGCCTTCCGCTTTTGCAAGTAAGCACACGGCTGGTTGTGGTCCTGGGAAAATCAACAATATACAAGTCTCCTCTCCTAAAGCCTTCAAGACTTTGGAATTGTCGCCCATAATCACAACACAACGATATTTCCAAAGATAACAACCATATCAAGATCACAAAGCATTGAGATCGACATGAGGTTATATCCTAAAGACTCAACAAGCATGACTTTGTCCATGTGCATGTCCTTAGAGATAGCAACCTTACCAAGTCCCAATACCGACTTTTGCCTTTGTCAAAAAGATGATATGCTTCAGATGTGACGGTGATAAGGAGCATCCATCTTGTCACCACCATGTGATTTGTACATCCACTATCGAGAACCCACTCTGGTTTTGGTTGATCATCCCGCAGATGAATTAGTATAACTTACGATCTCATATACTTCATCATGAAGAATATGATATCAAGTTCATGATGAATTTCATCAACCAAGATTTAGATAAGCAAGATGAGGACGGTGAAATGAAAGTTCATTTCATCATGATTAGCCGGCCCTTTCGTGCAATTTTGTCGTGCCCCCAAAGAAATTCTTCGACGTTGAGGCACGCCCGAGACCTGACCCGCAGAAGAGATTAGTTCTTTTTCTTCACCACCCACATCTAAGGGGTGGCAAAGAGTTCATCATCATGAAAGCACCATATGAGAATGGTGGCATAGAGGCCAAACCATTTTGTTTCACATAAGAGGGGTTAGGTAAGCATATGAATAAGCGAGAAATTCTTCGAGGACTTATGAACATATTGGTTTGAAGAATAATGCAATATTCATAGCCCTTAGCTCTACCTCAAAGTAAAGTTGTTAGCACGATGATAATCATATGAGGACTTTGATCCTTTGAGGAATTTGATCCACGGAGGAATTTGGTCCGATGAGGACTTGGATCCATATGAAGAATTTTGTCCATATGAAGAATTTGATCCGGGGTTCCTTTTCTTCACGTGGTGTCATGAGGACATTCACCAAGACTTTCAAGACATTTCTTGGGAACCCAGATTTTCTTCATAGGGGACCGCTCTCGCAGCTTAGTGCCAACATATCTAGCAAATACTTCACCATTCTGATTTTTGAACAGTTTATAGTTTGAGTCAAATGACTCATCATCGTAATGAGGAAATTCACATGTAAAGCCAGATAAGGTGGATGGATCAATCGAGGTCCCTTTGCAGCAACCCATGAGGTTTTGGGATACCGCCAAAGCCCAAAGACGCTCCATCAAGATTGAGTTTCCTCTCAAAGGCACCTCTTTCCTAGGGTTTCGTTGAGGATCTCTTTAAGCACATCACAAAGAGTCTGATGCCCTTTGAGGCTTTTGTACATGCTGCATGTACAATTCCTTCACCTGCATCGCAAGGATACTAGCAATGTCCTCGTGAGGAATTAGTGATAGCAGAGGCAGGTGAAGAATTTGTAACGTTGAAGCATTTGAACATTCAGTGAAGAATTAGCGATTCACGCTCAATGCATTTTAAGCATGGAGGAACAAATTCTTCTTGAGAAGCGCTGATTTGTTGAGCAAGTAATGAATCGCGCCCTTCAAGATCTTCATAACTCGCCTAGCTTCTCAAGATCTTGCTTTTGAAGAAATTCATAAGAAAGTTTTCATGATCGATAAGAGAGTGTTATGATGACCTTGAAGGTGTCAAGCCTAGACCGAATCTCTCAAGATTTTCAGCTAGGGCTTGAGTGCGATCCATTTCTTCACCCAACATATCATCACTCTTATCTAGCATGTTTTGAACCTTTTCAAAAGCCCTTTGTTGTTTTATAGCAATCTTAGCAAGTTTAGAGTAGCTGGGCTTGAGATCCTCATCGATTCATTTTCACTAGATTCAGAGGAGGTAAATTGAGTACCTTAGCACCTTTTGCCATGAAGCAATAGGTGGAGCGTAGTCATCATTTTCCTCATCAGTTTGTTCTGAGTCATTTTCTTCAAGGTTGAAGATGGACTTGCTAACATAAGCAGGCAAGAGCCGACTAGCCACACCAGATTCGGATTCTTCGCATTCCTCCTCTTCCTCATTTTCCTCGATTCAGTTCGAGTCCATTTCTTGCCAATGAATGCCGAGTTTTTGAGCTGTTTCTTGTGAGAAGAAGGCTTTGAGGATTTTGATGATGAAGATTTTGATGATTTTTCTTCTTCTTCACGCCATCGTAATCGAATCCTTGTGTTTCTTCTTTCTTAATTCTTTTCCCATCGAGGACAATCTTGGATATAGTGACCAGGTTTCTTGCATTTGTGGCAAAGTCTTCGCTTATAGTCACTAGATGAGGAATCACCGCTTTGAGGATTTTCCAAAACGACCACGCCTTTGTGAATTTCTGGAATTTCTTCACGAAGCAGGCTAGCTCCTCGCCAAATTCTTCAGATCTCCAAGGCTACTACCGAGTCTTCACTCCATTCAGATTCAGCCTTGGCCTTGGGCACGGTTTTTCCATAGCCGTAACCATAGAGATCTCTTTCAAAGAAGTCGAACTCGTGAGTATTTAGCCTTTCGAGGATATCAGCAGGATCAAGAGACTTGTAGTCACCTGTCTTGTATCATCCCTGAGTGTCAAATGAGGAATCGTTTATCTTAGTAATTTCTTCACCACCTCATGGTCGGTGATGTCAGGCACCCGGCTTGAAGCTCATTTGAGATGTCGGAGGCGATCAAGGTTTGTTGAACATTTTCGTGTAGTCTTTGAAGTGGTTGAAGAGATTCAAGAACATCAACTCGAGAGTCACGCTGAGTTGAAACACCTTCATTTACTTTGGACACCGTCCTGTATGAGTTTGGCAGATTCCAAAGCACTCACTCTTCCATATTGACCTTTGCTCGATGGCCACATATGATATTCTTCGCTTGAGAATCGAGTTGCTTAAATCCTTCACATCAAGATCATTCGAGAGGGTGTGACCGAGGAAACACCTTTGTCACAACATACCGTAGATCGTTGTCAATTGCTTCAAGATGCATTCGATTTTGTTCTTCCAAGAGGGTAGTCCGTCCCATCAAGGTAGGACACCCCGAGACCTTGATCATACCGCGGTCGAATAACTAAAACTCCGTGGTTAAACTAAATCACAGTAACAAGGGAGTACCTTGCTCGATACCAATTGAAAGTGCGTATATCGACTAGAGGGGGGTGAATAGGATTTTATGATTTTACAAATTTTCATCGGGAATTTGCCGTGAGGAAATTCCTTAGCTAAGAAATACATGCAGCGAATAAGTACTGAAGTAAGCATAACAGACACAGCATAGTCATCATGATGAAATGAAGACAATCACAGAGTACCAAAGCGAATCACAGGATAACACAAGATGAAGACAAAAGATCAAGAAATTGAACTGAGGAAATTGAGAAAGTCTTCACCAAAGTCTTCAAACACAGATATGAACAAACACTCAACAAAGAATGAGGAAATGAAAGGGTTGAGGAAATAGAACCAGTTAGGTTGGTGAAGACAATGATTTGTAGACCAGTTCCAACTGCTCCCTTGGTACCTGTTGGAGCGGCCGAGTATTTAAACTCGAGGACACGCAGCCCGGACACCCCATCGAAAGCACGCAGCTCAGACACCAAGTCCTCACCTGATTCTCCTTGAACTAAGGTCACGCAGACTCGCCCAATCACTTGGTAAGTCTTCAGCGACTTCCAAACCTTCACATACTTGGTCACCGCATCCACAATTCCTCTTGGATGCTCTAGACCGTGACGCCTAACCGTCTGAAGAAGCACAGCTTCAAAGGTAAAAGGCCGGATCCACGCGGATCAATTTCTTCAGGATGCTCAATCACTTTGGGTTTGTTGGGGTTTGGTTTTGGGTTTTTCCTCACTTTTGGGTTTTTCCTCACTTGATGATTTTCACCAAAGTCCTCAGAGGATGGGTTGCTCTCAAATGACAAGTGTCAAGTTCTTCGAGCAGCCAACCAACTAGTGGTTGTAGGGGCGGCTATTTATAGCCTAGGGAGCAGCCCGACATGATAAGACATAAATGCCCTTCAATGATATGACCGTTAGGTGGATAAGATATTTTGGACAGCGCCAAGAAGATAAAGAACGGTCGGAAATTTGAACATCAAATTCCTGGCTATCAATGTTCTCAGGTAGGCAATTCAGACTCAATTCCTTAACCTCGGCCAAATTTTCAAGGACGTAAGAGCCTTCCACATCAAGAAATTGACTGAACTGTATGAGATTTCCAAAAGCTTCACTCAAGGGATTGGTAGGTGTAGGATTTTGAGTTGAGCATCAAATGGAAATTTTTCTTAGTATTTCTAATTCCTTTAACAAGACGGTGTTTTATGACTCAAGAAAGAGAAAATGAAACTACAAAACAAAAGTCTTCACGCTTCATTTCCTCAAGCGATACCAAGTCTTCAATCACACCAATTTCTTCACTTTCAAAGTCTTCGTAAAGTCTTCAATATCAAATTCTTCAATTGAAGAAATTCATTTTAGGGTCGACTTTCACTATAAATATCAAACTCCTCATAGACTTATAGGCCTGTACACTCACAAACGATTAGTTACTTAACCTATAAGTCTTCAATACACCAAAATCACTAAGGGCACTAGATGCACTTACAGCCATCTAGAACGTGGAGTCTGAATTTCCATGGAGGTGTGCATGTCATAGAATGTAGTGTTGCAATCGAGCATAGCTCTGTAAATAAATGAATGAGATGCTCCAATATCAAAAAGAACAACAGTTTGATGACAATTAACAAGGAGCGATCGAGAACGACGCTGGGATCCTCTGGGTTTCTCTGAAACATAGTTGACTGGGCCACGAGCAAAGGGCTTGTTTGGCGAGAGCACCTTTTCCCGCCGGCTTACCACGGCCAAGACTTTCCAACTGACCGATTGTTCGGGACACCCGGATGTAGTGGCCTGCCTCTCCACACTTGAAACAGGTTATCATATTGGGGCGGAGCAAAGATTAGCAGCGGGCCACCATGAGTCTTGGGCGGTGCATACCGCTGGTTGGGGCGAGGCGCCTCAAAGGATGGCCTTGAGTGAACCCGGGTGGGAGCAGTTGTTTGAATCCAAACCCGCTTCCGAGATCCAGAGCGGATGAAGAACCAAAGTCACGGAGTGCTTATGGAAGCTTCAAAGTCGATCGCCGCCAAAGACCGATAGCCTTGTTGACTAACTTCGAAGGAAGTGCACTCGCAGACGAAGATCACCGAAGCTCGGCTAAGTCCCTTGCGAACCTTGCTCGCTTCGGCGGAGAAACCTCTTCAGAGCATAACGCTTAGATTCCCAAACTCGGCGTATGCATCCACAAGCCTACCCGGTGAAGTTGCGTAACCTTCCTCTTACGATCCATAAGACCTTCCGGATGTGATGCTCACGAAAGCGCATCAATTCAGCCCAAGTAGTGATTTGTCCAACCGGCGATAGCCTCATAATTCTCCCACCAAAGGCTAGAAGGGCCTTCGAGGTGATAGGCGGCAAAGGTAACCTTATTTCCAGCCACGCTGGCGAACGTAGCAGGTGATGCCGAAGCCCCATCCGCATCGAGAGGCTCAACGAATGTTTGAACTTCGTGGATACAGCTTGACAAAGTCATTGAGTGACACCGGATTATTCCTTGGCGGCGTATTTCGCTCAATCCGCCCAAGAAGCGATTGGTCTCACGCTTGTTGGTCGCTTCCAACATAACCTCGCCAAAGAAGGCGTTGAGGCAGATTTACATTCCTAGTCGCTGGCTTTCCCGCCCAGAAACAGCAGGATTGTTATGGGTGTTGACCATCCTAGGGAACAAAACAACGGTTTAAACCAGGATGGCGGAATTTAGTAAGGAAGTGCAATGTAATGGATAACACGAATGCGTAGATGTTCATCCGTATGACATGGTAATATAAAACTGCCATATATATACCAACGGTCATACACACCATTCATAGTTTAGTACAAGCCCGACGGAGTACAACTACAAGGAAAGGCGTACATCTCATCAAGCATTCCAAACTCCTATACATTATTTTTCTACACTTCCTAATGATACAACTAAGTCATATTCCAGTGTCACACAGACGGTGGAAATACAACTATTACAAAGATTAGGGATACTACTACTAACTCGCATAGCTCCGTAGTAGTCCTCATAAAAGTCAACACCAAGCCCGAAGCGGAACATGATCATCCGAAATGACGGCCCGTGGAGCTTAGGACCATAGGGACTCTGGATGGCCGGGTCCAACAAACGGCGCAGACGAGGTCCACGAGGAGGGGTGATGCCTCCCACCACGCCACTCCATAAAATCGCGCACCAGCCCTGACAGGTACAAGTCCCTCATGTCCATGTATCCGCTTGCACGGCAGTAAACCGAGCCGAGGGCCCAAAGGATCGAGCGGCATTAAAGAGTTCCATACGCAAGGCCCGATTTTCACGGTCCTTGTCTTCCAAAGATCTCAAGAGGTGCAAGGAGAGAGTCCCATGGGATGCGTCCGACATACCTCAAGGTAACCATGCCCTGTGGAGGGATGCCGCATGTAGCGGAAATCGGTGGTTCAAAGAAGGCGTTCGCTCAATAATAGTCATCATTGAGTAGGCTGAACCTGCACGACATCCCAATAGTGATCCCAAGTCCATAAGAACAAGGGAGCGTTCAAGAGTTGGATAAGATGGATATATCATGACCGGCACGATATTGGCTTTGATTAAAATTCTAAACTGCTCCTCGATGGTATATTGGATACCATCGAACGGGTCTCACCATCACCACTAACCATGGCCGCAGACCACACACATCAATGCAACGGGTCGAAACCACTTGGTTCTCGGGACGGTGGCCATCCAAAGCACAACCACAATGCAAAGACATTAGAATTTCTTGGGAAAATCGGCATCATAACATTCAGAATGCTCAAGAACAGATTTGAGACATTCAAAATCAGATTGCAAAACCACTCAACAACATCATATCAAGGTTCCGTTCAATTGATAGCATACTAAAAGTAGTAGAAACTGAACGAGGCGAATCAACAATCCTATAAGTTACTACGGATTAGTAACACGTGAACCTCGATAGAGAGAAAAGAGCCTAGTCCTATACCCACGAATGAGAAGAGGATGACTTAGATCGAGGGCAAGGTAAAGGAGTAAAAGAGTCTTACGCTCCCTCCCACAATCAATTCCCTACATATAACTAAAGCATTTCTAGACTCGACATCGACACTTTGGCTTAGCAACCACAGGCAGTCCTCGCCGATGCCACCGCTGTCGACCTCGATTCCAAGTCACATCGACCTAGCCGGTAACACTCATATCACTTTGCGCCTCACGACGGTATTCCCGGTGTCGCCTTACATGGCCCGGACCGCTTAGCTTTTGGCTCACGATATGATAGTGTCGCTAGCATCCATATGACAAAGAACTCGGCCGAATAGCTAGTCGAACCCAAAGCGGCGCTTAACCCATGGGGACAGTATACATGAATCACATCGAGCATGTCGGTCATCAACGATGAATTCGGCAGCATGGCTAAGGACTCGATCCCGGGCGACAAATTAGGGGCCAATATCACCGCGGACATTTCGGGACTATAGGA
>JAHIAM010017887.1:0-12770 GCA_021605205.1 Aegilops longissima | reverse complement strand
ATTTTCATGATGAAATGAAGACAATCACAGAGTACGTAAAGCGTAATCACAGGATAACACAAGATGAAGACAAAGATCAAGAAATTGAACCGAGGAAATTGAGAAAGTCTTCTACCAAAGTCTTCAAACACGATATGAACAAACACTCAACACAAGAATGAGGAAATGAAAGGGTTGAGGAAATAGAACCAGTTAGGTTGGTGAAGACAATGATTTGGTAGACTAGTTCCAACTGCTGTCCTCAGCTTGTACGCTCTGTTGAGCGGCCGAGTATTTAAACTCGAGGACACACAGTCCCGACACCCAACATCGAAAGCACGCAGCTCAGACACCAAGTCCTCACCGATTCTCCTTGAACTAAGGTCACATGCATCGTCCAATCACTCGTGGTAAGTCTTCAGCGACTTCCAAACCTTCACATACTTGGTCACCGCGATCCACAATTCCTCTTGATGTTCTAGACCTTGACGCCTAACCGTCCTGGAAGAAGCACAGTCTTCAAAGGTAATAAGCGCCGGATCCACGCAGGATCAATTTCTTCAATGATGCTCAATCACTTTGGGTTTGTAGGGTTTGGTTTTGGTTTTTCCTCACTTGATGATTTTCACTCAAAGTCCTCGAGGATGGGTTGCTCTCAAATGACAAGTGTCAAGTTCTTCTGAGCAGCCAACCAACTAGTGGTTGTAGGGGCGGCTATTTATAGCCTAGGAGCA
This sequence comes from Aegilops longissima, assembly GCA_021605205.1. Classification (NCBI taxonomy): domain Eukaryota; kingdom Viridiplantae; phylum Streptophyta; class Magnoliopsida; order Poales; family Poaceae; genus Aegilops; species Aegilops longissima. The sequence continues at coordinate 12,057 of JAHIAM010017887.1, read as the reverse complement.
GCCCGACATGATAAGACATAAATGCCCTTCAATGATATGACCGTTAGGTGGATAAGATATTTTGGGACAGTCACAAGAAGCAAAGAACGGTCGGAAATTTGAATATCAAATTCTCGTATATCATGTTCTCATCGTAGGCAATTCAGACTGGCGACTTCCTAACTCCTCGCCGAATAAATTCTCAAGAACTGTAAGAGCTTCGCTCTCACATCAAGAAATTGACTGAATCGTATGAGATTTCCAAAAGCTTCACTCAAGGGATTGGTAGGTGTAGGATTTTGAGTTGAGCATCACATGGAAATTTTTCCTTAGTATTTCTCACCTCTTTAACAAAGACGGTGTTTCCTATGACTCAAGAAAGAGAAAATGAAACTACGAAAACAAAAGTCTTCACGCTTCATGTTCCTCAAATGAATACCAAGTCTTCAAGGTCACACCAATTTCTTCACTTTCAAAGTCTCGTAAAGTCTTCGTAATATCAAAGTCTTCAGTTGAAGAACTTCATTTTTAGGGTCGATTTTCTCAGAAATATCAAACTCCTCATAGACTTATAGACCGTGTACACTCACAAACAGATTAGTTACTTAACCTATAAGTCTTCAATACACCAAAATCACTAAGGGCACTAGATGCACTTACAATCTCCCCTTTTGGTGATTGATGACAATATAGGTTAAGTTCTCAACGGGATAAACATATGAAGTGTAAATACGATAATGAGGATTTGATTGCAAGATATAGAAGAACTCCCCAAGATGTGCATAGTAAGGAATTTGCTTTTGAGGCAATGCACATTTGAAGAATTGAATCATGGAGATCTCCCCTATATCTTGTAATTCATACACGATTTAATATATAATATGAAGAATTTGAAATGCATGATGAAATATGGTGCTTGATGTTATGCAATGTAACGCATCAAGAGTACCAGAGCCCAAAGGCCAAATTGATTTGCTATGAAGATTTTCAAGGAGCTCACGAGAATCGAGCATAACTACGTAATCGTAGCATGAGCAAGAGCATAATGCATCAAAAGTATCAAAGCACTATCGGGTTTAAGATTACAACTCGATCCAATAAAAGGTTTCGAAGAACGAGAGTTGTAACTTAATAAAATACTGTATAGGCAATAAACTAGACCCGCTTGAAGACTAACTCAAATTTCTCCCTTTGTCATCAAATGACCAAAAGGATCGAAACGAGGACTAACGCTCTGAAGAATTTCAAGTTGAAGACGGAGCGCCAAAGATTGTTGGGGTCGGTTGTTGAAGTAGGACCAGCAGCAGTCTTCCAAATCCTCATTTTCATCGTCGCGAGATGAAGAATAGGAGCTGGCCACCAAGGAAGGAACTTTGACCTTCTTGAATTTCTTCGAGGAGGTGCGATCACCAAATTCTTCCTTGAGTCCCATTGAAGCCGGCTCTTCTTCATCGAGACATGTGAAAGAACAGCCAAAGCGCTTGAAGGTTTCATGAAGGTAGTAGTGGTTTTTCTTCACGCATTGTGTGTTGAGGTCATGTTGTAAAGAAGAGTACCAAACCGACGCTTGACCCACTTATGATTGCGATCAACCTTCCGATGAAGACCGAGGAGTAATTCACGATCATCATCACCGGGTGCAGAGCTTGAGGACTTTGCTTGACCGAGGTATTTGTCCGAGTCATGTGTAGTCATCATTGGTGGAGTAGGATGCGCTTATGAAACTGTCCATCCAATGGACGAATGCCTTCATCTATCACAGCAGAGCCTTGCCCTTTTCATCACCGAGGTAATCGTCCGCTTGAGGACTTCAATCGGGCAGGTAGCTGCAGTGGTTCAAAGTACCAGCCTTGTAATTTAGTGAAGACCTGACCGATGAATCTCATAATCCAAGGCGATAAGGCTTCAAACTCAAAAGGTGACATAGCAATGTTTTCCGTAGTCCTCATGAAGAAATCATGAAAGTTGACGGAACCCATGGATGATGTTGAAAAGCATATTCTTCATGATGCCAACGACTTCTTCATCGCTCGAGTCGTGGGTTTTGATAGGACTCATAGTCTTCGCAAAATTCGATAGACTGTCCGAGGCACATATAATAATTCCTTGACGAGGAATTTGGTTCTTGGGCCTGCCTTGGCTTCAAAGGCTTCATCAAGACTTGCATATAGTGATTTGAAAGTTCTTTTCTTCAGATACGACGCACCATCAAGCGGAGGATCGAGTGGTAGGGCACGGCAATTCACTTGCCGGTGCCTTGTAGTGAATATTTTCGGTCATCCAATCTAAGACCCATGAATTTACGCCTTCAGCCTCCGTGATGTGCAGGGTTGCATAGAATCAAGAATTAGCTTCATTCCATCACAATATCAGGCAGAAATTTAGAAGTCCCTGCTGAAGAACACCGAGGACTGCTCAAAGCTCCGGCAGACTCCATATCCACATGAGGAATATGAGCATGATCAAGATTTTATCCTTGTTGAAAAGCACCGAGGAATAGAAGTTGGCTTGGCTGGCAGTCCGTAGCGCTCTTCCTAATGCAGCGTAATCATAAGGATTATATTCAAGAAGAACACGTGCTCGCAAAGAAATCTTCAGCCTTGAACTTTTGCTTGGTTGAGAACGGATTCTTTGCTTGGGCAGAGGGTGTTAGTGAGTTGCATCACCACCTCAGAATCGAAGTTCAGGTTCTTCACCGAGGAATTCCTTGTTCCTCAACAAAAGTGCCGAGGATCAGCAGAATAAAGCAGTTTCATCAAGACAGTGGCTGGAATTTCTTCATGCATGTAACCTGGGTTGATTTTCTTCAGAGTCCATTTGGACTGCTTGAGCAGGAGACCGAGGAACTTGTTGGAGCGGGTGAAGAGAGGAGATTGGGATGCCGACTTTCCCAAAAGTCATCATTTATCACCGGAGTGGTGCATCCAATATCCACATCTTCATTTTCAATTTCCTCAGACCAGCTTGAGGAATTTCATAGTCCGATGAGGAAATAACTCGGGTTGAAGGGATTGCTTCCACTTCAATTTCTTCATCAATTTTCTCCGACGGCAAAGCAGATTGATGTTCTTCATCGATCCGATTGGGATCTCATAGTCTTCCAAAAGGAACAACTTCCTTTGATGGTATGGAGGAAATTGGAACAACATCAATTGGGTTTTCAAATGAGCTGGTCATTGACTTCATTTTCTTCGCAAGTCAAGAATCTGACGCAGCTGATGCTTTCCTTTTTCACAGCAGCTCGCTCAGAGCTTTGGTTTTCTTCACATCGCAGATGGAAGAATTGGAGTTGGAGTTGGCGCAGGAGGAGCCGAGGAATTTGGTGCAGTTTCTTCAGAGCAACCGATGCGCCTCTGTCTTGAGTAATTTCTTCAGCGCACTACTAGTGGGTGCCCGCAGTTTCTTCAGCGGCCGAATGGGATCATCAGCCCTCGAATCAGCATTTTCTTCAAGCAGTTGAATGTCATCACGGTGCGCATTTTTTCAAGAGGGCTGACGAGGCTCCACTGAGGAATTTCATGTTGCATCGGCAGCAACACTTCAGGAATTTCTTCGCAGTTGATTAATCTGGTCTTTACACCTTGCCAATTAGCATAGTGGGTATCAAGTTTTGCCGAGGTCTTGAATTTCAGTTTGAATTTGGAGAAGTTCTCGTGTCATCTTGACAACGCTTTTCTTCGTGAACTTCTCCTTCCTGTATTGAGCCTTCTTGATTTCCCCGCTTCTCAAACTTCCATTTTTCTTCATGATGAAGTGAGTCACGCATGACTTTGACCAGTGTCGATGAAGATCATAGAGGGGTATTGGGATCATTGTGCCGTAGATCAATAAAGTCGAGGACTTTCTTCGATCCAATAGCAAAGGGCATAAATGTACCTTTGGCTCTAGCGGCCTTCACTTGACGGTTCTCCGATGATTTCTTCAAGTTCTTCATCGATGCCTCATCATCGATGGCACATGGAGTACAACCTGTTTCCCTTGGACTAGGCCGTGGACCTCGCCCATGTTGCTTTGATCTTCAAATGAGCGGGCCAGATGAAGAAATGGGGCAGCAAGAACTTGCAGAGATGCCCGAGGCAATTGAAAACCAGGGTCCTTTGACAAGTAGCTGTGCAAGAGTCAAGGTTTTGACGGAGCTGTTGAGGACTTTGGTGGAGCAGAAGATGTGAGGAATTTGCTTGGAAGGTGCTGCGAGGAACTTGGCCGTGAGGGCGCAGATGGTGAAGCACTTGGCTTATGAGCAGGCTTTGCATTGATTTCTCGGTTTGACCGAGACTCAAGGAGCGAGAGCAGCGTAATCCTCATTGAATTTCTTCACCGCCTCTTTTGCTTGCTTTGCCAATTTTGCTTGGCGCTTAGCCCATTCATCGTGAAAGTCCTCACCTCGCTTGATGCTTGTGGGATCGCATTTGGCCAGTGCCAAAGGAGCTCTTGGGCATGGAGGATTTAAAGCTAATTTCTTCATGTACTTAGGAGTTACATATCTATTCCTTCCATTCCTGGCCCATCTCCGCTCAATCTTCCAATACGACTTGCGTGATTTTTGCTTTTTCATCCGGTGCGTGAGTCAGATATATTTCCTCGTGGATTTCAAAAGCAGTCATAACCTCAGTTTTTCCTCCTTCGCAGGCTTACTGGCTCCGCCATTTTCTTCAGCTTGAGGAAATTGAACAATTGAGTTTTCAAGAAGTATGCAGTTTTTCTTCGAGGAACGCAAATGAGTTAAGTTGATGAGAACCTAGGATTCAAGAATGACATTTGTACCTGGAACAGAGTATAGGTGCGAGGAATTTGAGAGGTCATATGCTTCGTAAGGTTTTTCAAAAGAACAAGTTTTGAGGATTTTGACCAGATGAGTTTTGAAGAATTTCACTAAGCGTTTTTGTCTTAGGTTCCAGAGTTGTATAGATCGAGGATCCACACAATTGAGGAATCTTGAAGAAAATCATTGCTTAGAGAAACGAATCAAGAGATTTGAGGTGTTCATATGTGTGAAGAATTTGAAGAATAAACACCTTTGAAGAATTTGAAGAAGATTTGAGAATCAAAGCAGTAATAAAAGTAACTTTTAATTTACCTCAAGTGAAGAACACGATTAACCGAGAAGAACAGTTGGAAGTTCGTCTGCTCAGATCTTCCACGCCTAACTTGGCAGAGGAAATCAGCTACGGCGACGGGCGGAGTGAAGATTTTCCACGGTCGGCGCGAGTACGCCGGCGAAGAGGTCAAGGCAAGGAAGCTTTTCCTCACCGTGACGATGGAGAAGCGGGCGCTTAGGGCTTTGAGGATCTCGAGGGAGAGAGAGAGGTCGAGCAGAGTAAAAGAGTGAGGAAGGAGAGAGGGTATTTATAGACACGGTGAAAAACGGATCGCTCAAGATTTAGGACTTAACATGCCCCGACCGCTTCCCTTCTCACGACATGTGTCACCCACGCATCGGTAGTGGAGATCGTGACCATCGGGGTGAATAAAGTAATGCATCGGGATGTGGAACGTTTGAGCGGCAAAAACGAAGGTTTGATAAGATTCGCTTTAAAAGTTCCGCTGTAATTTCTTCACTGTCAAGGACATAAGGAAGATTTTGAACGAAGTTTCAAAGTAGAACGACATGAAGAATTTGTGAATGGATTGGGTTGAGTATAGCATAGAGGGGAAGGGTCCATCACATTCACTTAGCGTAAAAAACGACTTGAAGAAATAGCCATAAGTGAATGTCAGAGAGGACATAAACCCTATATATATATATATATAGTCAATGAAGAAAGACGACGGAAACAAAGGAAGATTTTGCAAAGTTGAAGAATTTGAAAACTCAAGAATTTCAAAACTGAGGAAAACTCAAATTGAAGATTTTCAACTTTGGTGGTGGCGTGACCCATCAGATAAGAATGATGATTTCAGACACCGCTGCATAATTGTCGAGGGTTCGAGAATCAATTTCTTCATTAATTTCTTCACACTTAGAGTGTTATTCTTCATTGATTGAAGAAAAAGTTTCTTCATGTGTTGCACATCTAAGTCATCAATTTTGTATAAGTGTTAGAATGTGTGTCCTTTTCAAAGAACATTCGAAGATTCTAAGATATTTAGCTCACACCGCAACTTGCTAAATTTCTTCTCATCCAAGGGCTTAGTGAAGATATCAGCTAGCTGTTCTTCAGCCTTCACGTGCTCGATGGAGATGTCGCCTTCAACACATGATCACGAAGAAAATGATGACGAATTTGAATGTGCTTTGTCTTCGAAAGTGCTGAACTGGTTGTGAGCAATCTTGATGGCACTCTCATTGTCACAAGAGAGAGGCACATTCTTCACGTTGATGCCGTAGTCCTTGAGGGTTTGCTTTATCCATAGCAATTGAGCACAACACGAGCCAGCAGCAATGTATTCAGCTTCCGCAGGGATAGTGATACGCAGCTGCTTTCTTCGAGGACCAATGACCAAAGATCGTCCGAGGAAATGACAAGTACCAGATGTTGACTTATGGTCCACACGATCACCAAAGATAGTCGAGTCGAATATCCAATGAGATCAAAAGTAGAGCCCTTGGGGTACCATAATCCTAGTGTTGGTGTGTGAGCTAGATATCAAAATATGCTTCACTTATGGTGTGATTCTTCGTAGCTTGAAATCGGGCACAATGCAAACACTAAGCATTATATCTGGCCTAGATTGCACATAAGTACAATAAAGAACCAATCATGGAGCGGTAACTTAACCTTGTGATCAAGTCAATACTCATTTTCATCCAGCATAGATGGCCATTTGTGAGGCATAGGAATTTTGACACCTTTGCAATCTTGCATGCAATTTCTTCAGACATCTTTGAGGTATTTCTCCGAGATATGAATATGCCATTGTGTTGTTGATTAATTTGAAGACCTAAGAAGAATTTCTCAAGCTCTCCCATCATAGACATTTGATATTCTTCACTCATCATATAGGCAAATTCATCACTATAACGTTGTCAAGCAGCCAAAGATAATATCATCAACATATATTTGGCACACAAAAGTTCACCATCATAAGATTTAGTAAAGAGAGTAGGGTCGAGTGAACGGTGTAAGCCATTCTTCACCAAAGACATTCCTTGCAATGTATCATACACCGAGGGGCTTGCTTGAGGCCATAGAGGGCCTTATTGAGTCTCAAGACTTTGTCGATTCTTGGATCTTCAAACCTGGTGGTTGAGCTAACATATACTTCTTCCTCAAGCTTACCATTGAGGAATGCACCTTTCACAATCCATTTATATAAAGTGATATTGTGATGGTCTAGATAGGACAAATATGCAATAGACTAGTCACACAGTGCAAAAGTTTCATCAAATCAATCCTTCAACTGTGTAGCCTTTGAGCTACTAGTCGGCTATTCCTCACCACAGACCATTTTCATCTTGCTTGTTGCGATAGATCCACTTTGTGCCAATTGATATTATGCTTTGCAGGATCGGACGTGACGTTCCTGAGTTGTTGAGCTCGAATCGATGTAATTCTTCTTGCATGGCCTGAATCCACTCTCTAAATGCTTCATCTACCTTAGTGGGCTCGATAGAGACAAAAGCATAGTGCCCACAAAAGTTAGATAAATGTGAAGCTTTTAGAGCGAGTGAGAGGACCTCGCGCTTAATGTCATCGATGAATCTTCTCCACTTGTACTTCTTTGCAACGCGAGGATGAGCTGGTTGTCTTCGAGGCAATTTGATCATTTTCTCAAGACCATTTTCTTCAAGATTATCTTCAGTGATCACCGACGTTCTTCATGCTTGAGATGAATTTTCAAGAGCTTTTCAAGAGGAATGACATCCTCGTTGCCTTGAACCAGATAGAACCTCAAAGTGTCTCTTCTAACAAAGGTTAGGTGCTCTTTTGCAGCCATTAGTTTCATCGAATCCAGACATCTTACAGGTCAACAATCTTGTGAAGAGTGATTTGAAGACTCGAGGTGTGCAGTCCTTTCCGTAACCAAGCATAAACCTTCATGTGCTTTTTGCAAATTTAGAGTTGTGGTGAGGATCTCTAATCCAGCATTTAGCAATCAAGACTTTGAAATAACTTACATTGGGTTTCTTGTCGTGAGGAGTTCATAGGCGCTTTTGAAGAATTTGTGAAGATATACTGTATGATGTGGCACGCAGGTCAATTGCTTCAATCCAAACGCAGGCTTGTATTCATCAAGCATATGAGCCATCTCAACAAGAGTTCGTTTTGGCCCACGACGCCATTTTGCCGAGGAGTATAAGGAGCAGATAACTCATGAGTAATACCAAGTTCATCAAGATAGTCATCAAGACCGAATTTTGAACTCAGGCCCATTGTCACTCCCGATGTGCTTGATCTTCACACCAAAGTTAGTTGAAGCCCTCGAGGAAAATCGCTTGAAGATTTCCGCACTTGATTTTGTAAGTAACAATGTGTACCCATGTGTAACGAGAGTAATCATCAACAATAACAAAGCCATATAGAGATGCTTCATTAACGACAACTGAGTAATGATTGGGACCAAAGAGGTCCATATGAAGCAATTCAAGGGACGAGTAGTGGTCATGATAGTCTTCACTGGATGCTTGGCCTTGGTCATTTTTCCAGCTTCACAGTTCGATAAGGTGATCCTTGAGGAATTTGACATTCTCAATGCCAATGACATGCTTCTTCTTCGCAAGCATGTGCAAATTCCTCATGCCTCGTGACCAAGTCGTCGATGCCATAGCCAGCCTTCTCAAGCTTTTGCAAGTAGGCAAACGTGGTTGTGGTCTTGTAGAGAAGTCAACAATATACAAGTCTCCTCTCCTAAAGCCTTCAAGACTTTGGAATTGTCACTTCCATAATCACAACACAACGATATTTTGCCAAAGATAACAACCATATCAAGATCACAAAGCATTGAGATCGACATGAGGTTATATCCTAAAGACTCAACAAGCATGACTTTGTCCATGTGCATGTCCTTAGAGATAGCAACCTTACCAAGACCCAATACCGACTTTTGCCTTTGTCAAGAAGATGATATGCTTCAGATGTGACGGTGATAAGGGAGCATCCATCAATAGATTCTTGTCACCAACCATGTGATTTGTACATCCACTATCGAGAACCCACTCATGGTTTTGGGTTGATCATCCCGCAGATGAATTAGTATAACTTACGATCTCATATACTTCATCTGAAGAATATGATATCAAGTTCATCGATGAATTTCATCACCAAGATCAATCGATAAGTAGTATGAGGACGGTGAAATGAAAGTTCATTTCATCATGATTAGCCTCGCCCTTTCAGAATTTTGTCGTGCCCCAAAGAAATTTCTTCAGACGCTGAGGCACGCCCGAGACCTGACCCTGCAGAAGAGATTAGTTCTTTTCTTCACCACCCACATCTCAAGGGGTGGCAAAGAGTTCATCACTCATGAAAGCACCATACGAGAATGGTGGCATAGAGGCCAAACCATTTCGCTTCACATAAGAGGGGTTAGGTAAGCATATGAATAAGAGAAATTCTTCGAGGACTTATGAACATATTGGTTTGAAGAATAATGCACATATTCATAGCCCTTAGCTCTACCCTCGTAAACAGAGTTGTTAGCACGATGATGATCATATGAGGACTTTGATCCTTTGAGGAATTTGATCCACGTGAGGAATTTGGTCCGATGAGGACTTGGATCCATATGAAGAATTTGGTCCATATGAAGAATTTGATCTGGGGTTCCTATTCTTCACGGTGGTGTCATGAGGACATTCACCAAGACTTTCAAGGCACTTCTTGGGAACCCAGATTTTCTTCATAGGGGAACCGCTCCTGCAGCTTAGTGCCAACATATCTAGCAAATACTTCACCATTCTGATTTTTAAAGTTTATAGTTGGAGTCAAATGACTCATCGCAGAATGAGGAAATTGCATGTAAAACCAGATAAGGTAGATGGATCAATCGAGGTCCCTTTGCAGAACCCATGAGGTTTTGGGATACCGCTCAAGCTTCCAAAGACGCTCCATCAAGATTGAGTTTCTCTCAAAGGCAATACCTCTTTCCTAGGGTTCCTTGAGGATCTGCTTTTAAGCACATCACAAAGAGTCTCGATGCCCTTTGAGGCTTTTGTACATGCCTGCTCATGTACAATTCCTTCAGCCCGCATCGTCAAGGATACTAGCAATGTCCTCGATGAGGAATTAGTGATAGCAGAGGCAGGTGAAGAATTTGTAAAGCTTGAAGCATTTGAACATTCAGTGAAGAATTAGCGATTCACGCTCAATGCACTTTAAGCATGGAGGAACAAATTCTTCTTGAGAAGCGCTTGATTTGTTGAGCAAGTAATGAATCGCGCCTTCAAGATCTTCATAACTCGCCTTAGCTTCTCAAGATCTTGCTTTTTTAAAAATTCATAAGAAAGTTTCTCATGGTCGATAAGAGAGTGTTATGATGACCTTGAAGGTGTCAAGCCTAGATCAAGTCTCAAGATTTTCAATGAGCTTGAGTGTGATCCATTTCTTCACGTAAATATCATCACTTTTACCTAACATGTTTTGAACCTTTTCCAAGGCATGTTGTTGTTTGTGGCAAGGCAAACAAGTTTGGTATAGCTAGGTTCAATATCATCATGATTCATCATCATCGATTCACAATACTAAATTCAGATGAGGAACATTCGTTACCTCGTCACCCTTTGCCATGAGACATGATGCGATGATGATGATTCTGCTCGAAAGTCATCGCTTTGAGAGATTCCTTGAAGTCCTCAAACCAGGGATCATGACGATTTCGATGACCTTCATAAACATCGGAGATTCGTCCCGATAAGCTTCAGATTGCAAAGATGCATAATGCGCTTTGAATTCATCTCTAGATAGGCAGGAATGATGATATCCTTCGCCATGATATCAAGTCGAAGTGAACTTGAATATCATCGTGTTCGCCACCTTGCATAGATCAAGAAGGCCAATTTCAATGACGGTCCACACTCACGCCCATTGCCATGAGGCACTTCTCATCATGGCCTTCCACTTGGGATAATCGTGACCGCCAAAGATAGGGCATGTCACTTTCTTCATACCGCGGCCGACATAACTAAACTCCGGGTGGTTAAACCAAAATCACACAGAACAAGGGAGTACCCAGCTCTGATACCAATTGAAAGTGCGTTATATCGACTAGAGGGGGGGTGAATAGGCGATTTTTATGAATTCTTCACTGAGGAATTTGCCGGTGAGGAAGTTCCTTAGCGAAGAACTACTTGCAGCGGAATAAGTACTCAGAAGTAAGCATAACAGATTACAAGCATTGTTATCATGATGAAATGAAGACAATCACAGACAAACAGACTGAAGAAATTGAACTGAGGAAATTGAGAAAGTCTTCAGTCAAAGTCTTCAAACACAGATATGAACAAACACTCAACACAGTAATGAGGAAATGAAAGGGTTGAGGAAATAGAACCATTTAGGTTGGTGAAGACAATGATTTGTAGACCAGTTCCAACTCGCTGTCTCGCTTGTACGTCTGTTGAGCGGCCGAGTATTTAAACTCGAGGACACACGTCCCGACACCACATCGAAAGCACGCAGCTCAGACACCAAGTCCTCACCGATTCTCCTTGAACTAAGGTCACATGCACTGGCCCAATCACTCGTGATAAGTCTTCAGCGACTTCCAAACCTTCACATACTTGGTCACTCGGCGATCCACAATTCCTCTTGATGTTTCTAGACCTTGACGCCTAACCATCCGGAAGAAGCACAGCTTCAAAGGTAAAAGCGCCGATCCACGCAGGATCAATTTCTTCAAGGATGCTCAATCACTTTGGGTTTGTAGGGTTTGGTTTTTGGGTTTTTCCTCACTTGATGATTTTCACCAAAGTCCTCAGAGGATGGGTTGCTCTCAAATGACAAGTGTCAAGTTCTTCGAGCAGCCAACCAACTAGTGGTTGTAGGGGCGGCTATTTATAGCCTAGGGAGCAGCCCGACATGATAAGACATAAATGCCCTTCAATGATATGACCGTTAGGTGGATAAGATATTTTGGGACAGTCAGCCAAGAAGACAAAACGGTCGGAAATTTGAATATCAAATTCGCTATCATGTTCTC
>JAHIAM010017886.1:0-10134 GCA_021605205.1 Aegilops longissima | reverse complement strand
ATCTCATCCGGACTCAACAACATTGGTTTGGAACTATTCAACCCTTAGGCCACCAACCTTATGTAGACCCCGGTTCGGGAGAATGCGCATGACCAGACGGGCCAATAACAACAGGGATCCGATACCCATGTTTCCTACTCCTCGGATGATATCACTGATGAACCATGGTGTCGAGGATTAATCAACCCTAATACTATTCCCTTTGTCAATCGGTATTTTATTGGCCCGAGACACGGATCCCAATTCGCTCAATCTTGCTACCGCAAGTCACTTTACTCGCATCAGAATGCATGATCCCGACTGAACTTACACGCCTAATATGCACCCTATCCAAAAGGAACTCAAGGTCCCACCAAGGATAGACCCGCATATTGAAACGCTTTTGCAAGGTGGATATCATTACATCAACATTAATAATCATAGGATACAACCAAGACATACAATGTCACATGAATATAACAATACAACATACAAGATCAACATCCACTATGGATGAACATAAAGAAACTCAAACGACATCCACTGCTAGCCAGGGCCGACCGAACCTATCCCCGATCGAAGAAGGAAGAAGAACTCCAAGACAAGCAAACATCGCCTCACGCCATGATCATCGCAAAACTGTACCTGCAATCGGTGGTGTAGTAATCGGAGCCACGAGGACTCAAAGAATCCCATTACCATGGGTATCAAGACTAGCAAAGCTTAAAGAAAAGGAAGGGGTAGAGTGGTGAGGTTGCAGCAGCGACTACATATATGGTGGCTAACATACGAAATGAGAGCGAGAAGAGAAACAAAGGAACGGTCAAACTAGCAATGATCAAGAAGTGATCCTGAACTCCTACTTATGTCGACATAACCCAACCGTGTTCTCCTCTGTCAACCCCAAAAGAGACACTCACTTCAACACTGGTGTATTTTAGAAGAGTTTGCTTCAAGTTTACTACAACCGGATATTAACAAATTCCATCTGCCACATAACCGGGCACGGTCTCAAAGTTCAAACCCGCAGGGTGTCCCAACTTAACCCATGATAAGCTCCGATCAACGAAGGATATTCCTTTCCCGGAAGACCCGATCATCTGAACCGCCACAAGACATTTCGACAGAATAAAACAAGACCAGCAAAGCCCCTGATGCACCGACAATCCCGATAGGAGCTGACATATCTCGCTCTTAGGACAACACCGGATGAGACTAGCTACGAGTAAAACCAACCTCAAGTTGCTCCAAGGTGGTCTCAGCAGTTTCGTTCGAACCAAGACTTAGAGAAGCACCGGCCCGGGGGCTAATAAAGATGACCTCGAGAGAGACTCAAGGGAAAAGTAGGTGGTGAGGCAAATGGTAAAACCAATGTTGGGCCTTGCCGGAGGAGTCTTATCAAAGCGAACGTCAAGGGGGTCCCATAAATCACCCGACCGGTAGGGACGCAAAATCCGGGAACATAATACCGATATGAGAAACTAGGGCGGCAAGAGGGAACAAAACACGGCATAAGGCCGAGCCTTCCACCCTTTACCAAGTATATAGATGCATTAATAATAAAATATATTGTGATATCCCAACAAGTAAACATGTTCCAACAAGGAACAACATCTCCATGTTCCAACAAGGAACAAACTTCATCTTCACCTGCAACTAACAACGCTATAAGAGGGCTGAGCAAAGCGGTAACATAGCCAAACAACGGTTTGCTAGGAAGGGCAAAAGGTTAGAGGGACATGGCAATTTGGGAGGCTTGAGGAGCAAGTGATAGGTAGCAAGATAGCGATAGAACGAAGCAACTACATAGCAATGATAGTAGTGAGATCCAGGTAGCGGTCATCTTGCCTGAAATCCCCAAGGAAGAAGAACGAGTCCATGAAGAAGATGAACGGATGAAGCCAACCAAGCATAGACGAACGAATCCTCACGATCGCAACAAACAGAACTAACCGAAGAAGCACACAACAAGGTAAACACACCACACAAGAACAAGGCATGATGCTCAACCAAGCATGATGCATGACAATACTACATGAAGCTACTCATGGCAAGAGATGATGCAAACAAGAGCAACACATCAAAGCAAGTTTAAATGAGGCCGAAACAACATAGACAATTCCGTAAGTCCTCATATGCAAATTTAGAAATTGGTCCAGATCTGAATAAACCTTATGTTCAAGTTGTTAAACAGCAAGTTAAGATGCACCACGAGAATCTACACGAAATTCTAGTCAAGTTACATATAAAGTTCATTTAATTCGAGCTACGCCTAGAAGATATGAGCAAAACAAGTTAAACATGGCATTGATGCAAAATGCATACAAACATCAAGAAAACACCTCAAAACATGGATGCAACATGATAATATGAAGCTACATGCAAAATCAAGCAAGTTTCATATAGAGCACACTCAAAACGGAGCAACGGTTCAACACATACACATGAAACAAGTTATAGCAACAATCTGCCAAAACAGCAATAGGCATATGGCAAGCACCAAAACAACATGCTATAGTATCACAATATGAAACAAAAGGCATGAACTGATGTAAAGGTAAAGCATGACAAAACATGAACACTGAGCTATCTCCGTAAATCAATAGAACATGCTCAAAAACACATGGCAAGATTGCAATAATAACAGCCAGATTTTAGCAAATAAAATCAGGTTGCAATGTTTAGAGCTATCAAACAACATGTTACAGGAACTTATCATGGCAAAAAAGGCATGGCATGATCTACTAAATGCATAGAACAAAAGTCCCTTATGACCATGAGCCAAAAGGTCAGAAATATGATGGCCCATGTAAACATAGAAGTTATATTACAGATTCATGCATGGCAGGAACAAAAAGTAGGCATGTTGGTGAGCTTGAACCACTCACCACAGAGCAATACATGGCATGGAAAGGCAACCACCAGTAAGAAGACATGGATAGGCTATAATGGCAAGAAAAACATCATAGAATACACGGATCAACTACAACAACCTTGGAAAAATTGAATAACATGTAAACAACTCGCCAGAAACATTTTATAGCAAAAATAGAGCTCGATTGACCAAGCTATGGCACCCATAATTTCAAACAAGGGAATGGATGGATATAGAATAACCATATGTTCAAAACATCCTTACTTAAGTATCTCAAAATATGCATGGATCCTCGAGCATCAAGTTTACATGGCATAAAAATATCCAAAACAGGGTGAAATCAAGAACATCATGAACCTTAGTTTGCATGCTTGTGCTAGTCACCACAGAGATCACAAAAATACATGGCATACACCCCTGTAAAGATGGCATGGCATATTACAAAACACATGTAGAACCAAGTTCATAGGGTGCACACATCAATCATGGAAAAATGACAAAAGTGCATGTTCGATAAGAATCAAACTAACATCACATAGCCTCTTCCAACAGCATTTCGCATCAAGATGAGCTCAAATGTAAATGATGCACTGAGATGAAATGATGTAATCGCCGAGACGTAACAATTTTACATATTACACGCACTAAACAGAGCTACGGATGCAGAGTTATGATGCGATGCAAATGCCATGAAAATTACGAAAAATCGGGACTTGAGAAATTTCGGTCAACTCTAGATTTAGGGTTGCACGGATCGAGGCGGGCTGAGCTCTCGCTGAGCTGCGCCGAGGGGGTTCGAGGAGGCGGCCCGCCCGGATCTCGCGATCCGCCGCAGGAGGGCACGGGCGGCGCGCGGGCCGCGGCTCCGGGCGGCGCTGGGAGGCAAGGCGCGCCGGGCAACCGGCGGGCGGCGAGCTGCGGGCGCTGGGCGGCGACTCAGGCCGCGCGGCGGGCAGGCGAGGGCCTGTAGCGGCGGAGGCGCCGCGGGAGGCGGAGGCGCGGGCGCAGCGGCGCGCGGGCGAGGCAGCCCGGCGGCGCGCGGATGGCCGAGGGCCCGCGCGGGCTTTTCCGGCCGCGCGGCGGGCGGCGGGGCGACACGGCAGGCCTGCTACAGGGCGGCGGCGGATGCGTTCGACGGCGGGACATGTCCGCACGCAGAGGAGGTGGGATCTAGGGTTTGCACCGCAATTTCGGGGAGGAGACTTATTTATAGATAGAGAGCTAGAGAGTCCAAATGAGGAGGAGCGCCACGATCATGATCGAACGGAGGAGAGCATGGAGGGAGTTTTCGGGTTTTGGGCCACTTTGGAAGGGATGTTGGGCTGCAAAGAGAAAGGGGCTTTACGGTTACGTTAACTGCTGAGTACCAAACGACCTCCAAATGGCACTAAACTTGATAGGCGGTTCACCGTGCTATACCAAGACCGCTAAAGACTCGGTCCATTCCGAGAATGTTTAACACCCACACACTAAAAAGAGGCAAAAGGGGCCGGGGACATAGGAGTGCCGGATTGCAAAACGGACAACGGGAAAATGCTCGATGCATAAAACGGACACGTATGCAAATGCGATTACATGATGACATGATATGAAATGCAGATGATGACATGGAAAAGTGCAACACGCAAGAAATGACATGGAAACAACGATTAATAATCATGGACACTGGCGATCGAATCCGGGGCTATAACACTCTCCACTAATAAGAGATCTCGCCCCGAGATCTTAGGACCAGACGGAAGGGAAAAAAGGATTTGGTGAAACAGAACTCAAGATAAGAAGCAAAGAATGAAGAGCGCCGAGAAGAAGAGAGGAACGACGAATGACGAGAATCAAATGGTCACGGAAACAGATAGACTATGAAACAACTCCTAGAACGAGATAAGAAACAAATAAGACTAAACGATTTAGGAGCACACTGAAACATGGAGGAATAGAACACGAGCTAGAGAGGATGGAATGATACTTGACGACATAAGCCACGTAATGCCTCCGGAAGAATTGAAAGAATTGAAAAGAACTTAGATAGAAGGATTGAATGGAGTTGTTAAAAAAATCACCACCGAAAAGGATAAGCTTGTTGTGGTCTTATAGGTAACATCTCAAGAATATAAGGTGATAACCGGCCACAAATGGAAATGATTGGATAGCTGAGAAGAACGAAGAAATGCAAACCTCCATTTCAAAAGAAATACGGAGAACTAATTGCACTACGAAACGCAAGAAGAAAAGATACTTGAACTCCACCAACAAGAACCTTGATGAACTCTTGAAGAATGAATTAAATCATGAAGAACCACCATGAAGAACTCCGTGACAAAAGGATGATGAGATAGAAATGAAGAATGAAAGAATAAGATGAGCCTTATGATGATTTAGATGGAGGTTCCACTAAATGGCTGAGGAAATTTGAACTCCGAAAAGAAAAGATGAGAACACTTGGAACTAGAATTTATTCATCAAGAACAAACTCAAGTAAGGGATTAATCACTTGGATGAAATAAGAATAAGATTTATTGTATGCTTATCCTTCATCAAGTTAAATTGATGACAAGCAATGGATTTCTGATATTACTTATTCTTCTTGAAAAGGATTGAGAAGTGACATATCGTAAACTTGAGTAGGTCTTCATGAACCACCGTAGGATTGGAAAGAACGAATGAATTAATATGATAACAAAGGAAAAGAATCTGAATGAACCACCGTAAGAATTTGGAAATGACTGATGAAAGAGAATGAGTCACCGGGAAGAATTAGAAAAGCACAAAGATACTTGAGGAAATTTTAGAGAAAGAGATCAAGAGATCGCGAACTGATTAGAGGATATTTGGACGATGCACCGAATAATTGGATAACGGTATGGAATGTGAGGACGAAGAATTCTCGAATGATGGCCTCCGTGAAACGAAATAGAAATCAACTTCAAATACTCCGGATGTATGAGCAGAATTTGCATGACTCGAAACAATTAGAT
This sequence comes from Aegilops longissima, assembly GCA_021605205.1. NCBI lineage: Eukaryota > Viridiplantae > Streptophyta > Magnoliopsida > Poales > Poaceae > Aegilops > Aegilops longissima. The sequence continues at coordinate 4,305 of JAHIAM010017886.1, read as the reverse complement.
AGGATAACATCGAAGCTAGCACCATGAACTCCGGAGGACGGACAAGATTTAAGAGAAACTCTACTCGGTCTTCAAATGACAACGATAAACACCACCAAAATTAATGAGATACTCCGGAAGAATGAAAACCAAAAGGTTGAGCCAACAATGAAAAGAATTTGAACGAGATCTTGAGAAGGCATGTGACTGATGGGATCCATTCTTACACACTTAAAAAGAATTGAGAATAACCCCGGAATTAGAAGAGTCGTAAGATCCCGAAAAGGCTGTGGTTAGGGCCCACGAATAGATAACACCGCCGAAAGGATTGTTGAAAATAGGTGAAGCACCGGAACAATTGAAATATTTGAATGAGGTGACAACCCGAATTAATTGGAACAGACATTCCCGAGATGTCTTCGAACTCGGAATGATTGAATGGCGAGAGGCAAATGAGCAAGGAGAACACTTGATCCAAGGAAAGAATGTGATCAACCAAAACTTGAATTGAGTGCACCGAAAAGAAAGAGATGAAGAATGACAACAAGACGAGAATTCACCGTTGAAATGATTGAGGAAGAATGAAGATACTCCAACGAATGAAATTGATGGTCAAAGAGACTCAAGCTCCGGGAAGAAGAGGGTGGAGGCGGAAAACAAAGGCAACTTGGAAGGGAAACGAAATATCTTGAAGAGAAAACACCGTTGAAATCATTAGGAAAGGAAAGAAGACTTCAAGTAGGATGGATACTGAACGACGTCCGGAAGAAAAGGTGGGGGAAAACAAGGACAACTTCGACAAGGAAAAAAACGACGGGAGGAAGAACCGAGGATTGAACTCAAAGATGAAGAGGCTCGAGTCAACTTGACGAGAAATGCACCGATAAAAGAGCTGAGGAACAACTACGGAAACCAACTGCGGAACCTAAAGAAAATTTGAAGGAAGAGGAGTAGTTCAAAACACCCCAAGATTTCTCACCAGAGCGCATAAAGGGGAGGAGAAGAATTCCTATCTCGATATAACTAAACTCCAAAATAGTTTCCTTCTAGACTCAACAACGCCAAACTACACGATCAATCAAGGGGGCCCTTAAGGTCGGTCGAGGCTCGATACCAACTTGAAACGCCTAATATGAACCCTATCCAAAAGGAACTCGGTCCCACCAAGGATAGACCCGATATTGAAACCTTTTGCAAGGTGGATATCATTACATCAACATTACATAATAATAGGATACAACCAAGCATACAATGTCACATGAATACAACAATACAAATACAGATCAACATCCCACTACGGATGAACATAAAAAGAAACTCAAACGACATCCACCTGCTAGCCAAGGCTGCCGACCGAACCTATCCCCGATCGAAGAAGCGAAGAAGAACTCCAAGACAAGCAAACATCGCCTCACGCCATGATCATCGCAAACCTGTACCTCGAATCGGTGGTGTAGTAATGTGAGCCACGAGGACTCAAAGAATCCCATTACCATGGGTATCAAGACTAGCAAAGCTTAAAGGGAAAGGAAGGGGTAGGGTGAGGGCAGCAAGAACAAGCATATATGGTGGCTAAATACGCAAATGAGAGCGGAAGAGAAACAAAGGAACGGTCGCAACTAGAATGATCAAGAAGTGATCCTCAACTCCTACTTACGCCGACATAACCCAAACCGTGTTCTCCTCTCGATCAACCCCCAAAAGAGACACTCAACGCTAACACACGGTTGGTGTATTTTAGAAGAGTTGCTTCAAGTTTACTACAACCGGATATTAACAAATTCCCATCTGCCACATAACCGGCACGGTCTCAAAGTTTAAACCCGCAGGGTGTCCCAACTTAGCCCATGATAAGCTCCGATCAACAAGGATATCTTTCCCGAAGACCCGATCACCGAATCCCGCTACAAGACATTTCGACAAGAATAAAACAAGACCAGCAAAGCCGCCTGATGCCCGACAATCCCGATAGGAGCTGCACATATCTCGCTCTCGTGGCAACACCGATGAGACTAGCTACAGTAAACCAACCTCAAGTTTCAAGGTGGCCCGCAGTTTCTGGTTCAACCAAGACTTAGAGGCAACGCCCGGGGGCTAATAAAGATGACCCGAGAGAGCACTCCCAAGGGAAAGTAGGTGGTGGAGGCAAATGGTAAAACCAATGTTGGGCCTTGCGAGGAGTCTTATTCAAAGCAACTGTCAAGGGGTCCCATAATCACCCGACCGTTAGGGACGCAAAATCCGGAACATAATACCGATATGACGGAAACTAGGGCGGCAAGAGGAACCAAAACACGGCATAAGGCCGAGCCTTCCACCCTTTACCAAGTATATAGATGCATTAATAATATAAAATATATTGTGATATCCCAACAAGTAAACATGTTCCAACAAGGAACAACATTCCATGTTCCAACAAGGAACAAACTTCATCTTCACCGCAACTAACAACGCTATAAGAGGGGCTGAGCAAAGGGTAACATAGCCAAACAACGGTTTGCTAGGAAGGGCAAAAGGTTAGAGGTGACATGGCAATTTGGGAGGCTTGAGGAGCAAGTGATAGGTAGCGAACATAGCGATAGAACGAAGCAACTAGCATAGCAATGATAGTAGTGAGATCCAGGAGCGGTCATCTTGCCTGAAATCCCGGAAGAAGAACGAGTCCATGAAAAGATGAACGGATGAAGCCGAACCAAGCATAGACGAACGAATCCTCACGATCGCAACTAAACAGAACTAACAAGAAGAAGCACACAACAAGGTAAACACACCACACAAGAACAAGGCATGATGCCAACCAAGCATGATGCATGACAAGACTACATGAAGCTACTCATGGCAAGAGATGATGCAAACAAGAGCAACACATCAAAGCAAGTTTAAATGAGGCCGAAACAACATATAACAATTCCGAAGTCCTCATATGCAAATTTGAAATTGGTCCAGATCTGAATAAACCTTATGTTCAAGTTGTTAAACAGAAAGTTAAATGCACCACGAGAATCTACCAAATTTAGTCAAGTTACATATAAAGTTCATTTAATTCAGCTACGGCCTAGAAGATATGAGCAAAACAAGAAACATGGCATTGATGCAAAATGCATACAAACATCAAGAAACACCTCAAAACATGGATGCAACATGATAATATGAAGCTACATGCAAAATCAAGCAAGTTTCATATAGAGCACACTCAAAACGGAGCAACGGTTCAACACATACACATGAAACAAGTTATAGCAACAATCTCCAAAAAGCAACTAGGCATATGGCAAGCACCAAAACAACATGCTACAGATCTCAATATGAAAACAAAAGGCATGGACGTGATGTAAATGTAAAGCATGACAAAACATGAACACTGAGCTATCTCCGAAATCACTATAACATGCTCAAAAACACATGGCAAGATTGCAAATAATAAACATGACTTTAGCGTAAATAACATCAAAGTTGCAATGTTTAGAGCTATCAAACAACATGCTACAGGAACTTATCATGGCAAACAAAGACATGGCATGATACTACTAAATGCATAGAACAAAAGTCCCTTACTGACCATGAGCCAAAAAGGATCAGAAATATGATGGCACCCATGTAAACATAGTGTTATATTACAGATTCATACATGGCAGGAACAACAATAAGTAGGCATGTTTGTGAGCTTGAACCACTCACCACAGAGCAATACATGGCATGGAAGGGCAACCACCAGTAAGAAGACATGGCATAGAAGCTATACATGGAAATAAAACATCATAGCATACACGGATCGACTACAACAACCTTGGCAAAATTGAATAACATGTAAACAACCTGCCAGAAACATTTTATAGCAAAAGTAGAGCTCGATTGATTCAAGCTATGGCACTCCATAATTTCAAACAAGGGCATGGATGGATAAAGAATAACCATATGTTCAAAACATCCTTACTGAAGTATCTCAAAATATGCATGGATCACTCGAGTATCAAGTTCACATGGCATAAAAATATCAAGAAACATGGGCTGAAATCAGCAACATCATGAAGCCTAGTTTGCATGCTTGTGCTAGTCACCACAGAGATCACAAAATACATGGCATACACCCTGTAAAGATGGATGGCATATTACAAAACACATGTAGAACTCAAGTTCATAGGGTGCACACATCAATCATGGCAAAATGACAAAAGTGCATGTTCGATAAGAATTTGAAACTAACATCACATAGCCCTCTTCCAACAGCATTCCGGGAATCAAGATGAGATCAAATGTAAATGATGCAATAGATGAAATGATGTACTCCGAGATTAACAATTTGACATATTAAACCAAACACACGGA
>JAHIAM010017882.1:0-18968 GCA_021605205.1 Aegilops longissima | reverse complement strand
CATCGTGGATCCGGAGTTTCGAGTACCGCGAGGAGATCAGGTTCGCAGCTCGGCCCGCCGGCCAACTAGCATCTTAGTGACCTTGAGGTTGCGGATAGTTGGTGAAACCAACATCGGCAAGCACCCGACCGCAGCTTATGGCGCGATCGGTGGTCCTCAATCCATTTCGTGAGGCTTGCGTGACTCGACGGTGGTTCTGCCGATTGACTCTTCCGCACTCCAATCGCTTGAGCCGGGGTGGAAGTATGCAGAAGCACCGCCAACGCATTGTGATCTCCGTGGCTTTCTCGAACTCCCGCTCATCGGTCTCGCCATCGCCCATATCTTCATCGCCGCCGCCATCTTCATCCTTGTCGCGGGCTGCTGGGAGGTCTCCGCTCCTTGCCGCTGCTTGGCTCTTGCTGCGCGCCCTCCTCGGCCGGGCGCTTTTGCCGCCTTCCTCCAAAGACCTTCCTCGGCTCTTCTCCTTGTCGCGTCAGATTCAGCCTTTGTTGCCGACAAGCTGCTCGACCTTCTTGCAGCTCGAGGTCATGGCCCTTGGTGCGGTGGATCTTGCAAGATCGCTTATTGGTGCCGGCCCCGCTTGTCGTACCGACCGCCACAATCGGGTAGTTGGTGCCCGCATCACCTCCTTGCCGGAGCTACCAGCTTTGGCTTTCTTGGCGCCACCTCCGCTGCCGGACTGCTCAATGACTAGCACATCTTTGCCTTTCTTCTTCATGTTGTTCCGCCACCGGTTTTTCTTTGCCGCAGCCTCCTCACTATCGATCCTCCTGCTTCAGATTTTCTCCGGGAGTTTCTCCTTCCTCAAAGACGCGCACACTTGTCGCCAGGCATATAGCTCATCGACGCTCTTCGATCTTGCACATCGCCATCTCCTCCTGCAGATCTCGCGGTTTCGACGCTCGATGGAACGCTACTGATTACCGGGCAGGGTGGACATCCGGATGTTGTGCCAGACGGGCTGAATCAATGTGAATGTACTGCTAGGGCTCTCCTTCCTTCTCGGGCGAAAGCGATGAAGGTCGCCTTCTTGGCTATGAGGCTTGTGGTCACCGTAGAAGGCGCCGACAAACTGATGGCATAGGTCTGCCCAGAGGATATGGAGTTGTCCGCAAGTGCATGAGCCAGATCCGACATTGGGCTTGAGCACCAGCTGGAAGTAGTTGCCAGATCTTGTCGCCCCGCTTCGCAGCTCGCGCACCGCGATGGTGTAGATGCTGAGGAACTCCGACGACGCGACTTGCCGCCGCATTCTCTCGCACGTCTCGCTTGAAATTCTTCGTGGGCCACCGGACTTGCCGCAGCTCACGAGTGAACGCAGGGCAACCTACCACGACGCAAGTCGCCCGTTCCCCGGTGCATGCATGTCGACAGAGGCCCAGCGACGCCTGGTCCGATTGACGCCGCGCTTTCTTCGGGCGCTGGCGAAGTTCGAAGGCCTTCCCGCTGCTGCTCGTCGAAGAACTTGGCGCTGATCGCGACGAGCTCGTGGATCTGATGATGCGTGGAGTCGCTGCCGAGGTGGATCCGGGAGTCGGCGATCTTTGGCCTTTCGGGTGGAGAGTGCATGGTGGTTGCACCCCACCGTTTTCGCCGCCATCGCTCGTGCTCGGTAGTCCTGCCACGACAAATATGTACTGGCTGCCGCTGGAGTGTCGCTGCATGCGGCCGATGAGACTCTCAATGGTGGCCTCCATTCATCGACATCTTTGTTCCGCCGTTGGAGGGTAATCCAGAGCGTTGAGCTCACGCCAAAGCTTCGCTGGAGTGGTGGGCGGCAGGCGAACGGTGGGAGGAGCGGATATGCTCGGACTTCTAACTATGTTAGAAGGAGCAAAGATATCCGGCCCAGCGACCGCCTTCGCCGTAAGCAGATGTTGGCGCATGCGCGGTCTTGAGCACCCAAATTCACCATGATCTTGGTCCAACGAACGATGGCATCGTGGGAATACCATGACGTTGTCGGTCTGCCGCCTCCCGAGATGGGCGCGTGCATGTAATGGACGCCGAGGTCTGGCGAACCTTGTCCTTGGACCTGGCAGCACCGTGGCTCTCGATGATGCCGCTTCTTCCGCTGGCGTTTACCCCACCACCCGCTTGCTCCGTGGTGGTGGGATCGACGTGGACGGAATATCCGCCACGAAGTTTTTTCCGTGGCATGTCGATGAAGAAGATGAAGATCTAGCTCGCGGTGAACGCCGGATCAGGTTCACAACACTCGACGCCTTACCCGGCGCGCCAAAGATGTCGGGAAATCGATCCACGAGCACCTATGGGACCGGGCGGACCGAGCCCCTTTTTGGTTCAGCTGGGGCGCGAGATCGCGACGAAGAGCAGATCGAGGCTGGCACACGGTGCAGTTTACCCATTTCCGAGCCTCCGAGAGATAACACTCCTACCGTCACGATGTCCGAATGTATTGAGTTCTTGCTCGGAGCGCTGAGTGGCTAGCACACACTAGCTGCTAACGAGACCGAGCGTGAGTGTTTTTCTCTCCGAATCCTCCTCTACGCTATGCATGGGCCTCCTTTATATGCTAAAGGGTCTCCGGCTGTGGCAACGTAGACAAGGGTAAAATGGAAAAGGAATTATGGTGGTACAACTACTCGCACAATGTATCATACCTAACCCTCGACGGCAGGGGACAAAGGCATTAAATGCCCGCTCACGCCGCCCAAATAGTGCAAAAGGGGATCGTCAGGACGCCACCGCTTTGCCACGATGGCAATCTTGTCACTGTCATGCCACATCACAAGACCGCTGGTCAAGACAAACCTATTGCCACACGCTACCGAAAGGTCTCGTGGCAACACGCTGGTGGATGTGCCGGAGCGCTGGCACAGAGTGGTAGTTTGTCGCGCAAGCACCTTTCGCCGCTCGTTGTCTTGTCGCGTCCGAAGCTTGTCGCCATCAAGCCTCGCTGACGCTGTACCAGCGGCAAGTTCCTTTGAGATGCCTTAGTTATCTTCCGCAAGCTCCTCTTGCCGGGCCTTGTCTCTTTGGCTTGAATACTTTGTTCTTGAATGGCTCCAAAGGAACCACTTGAGGACCTTATGGTCACCCGGCAAGCCTTGCTGCTGGTGTCGTGAATCGCTCAGGCACAAGTTCGGGATACTAGGGTACCTCTACTATAGTACAATCCATTAAGTAACTTGGTTGGTCGATTTCGACTAGTAAAATATACACCCGGTCTCAAATTACATGCATAACCCGCCGGTTTTACTAAGAGACCTCGGCCGCCGGTTTCATTACGCTCAGATTTTACGTGTTGTTTCCGATGGCGACGAGTAAATTACACTTGTATCTTAATACAGGTGTGAAATATACCAGAGTTCCAAGCGCTGCCTTGCCGCTTCATGCCGCCTCAGCCTCGAAGGTGCTCATAGGTGTCCGATGATCCTGCTTCTCTAATGAGCAATGGACGCTGTATTAGACCATCCATAGGGCCCGTGAAGCCTCTCCATCGCCCTTCGAGTTGTTGCACTCGCTGTGGCGCCGAGCATTGTCAACATAGTCGATTTAACATGAGGATTCAAGAGATGACTTTATTTTGACTAGATGACAGTAGGGACCCACTAGGGCCATAGCCGTATGTACGCAAGTGCCTCCTTATTATGTACAACTATATTTTTTTTGCTTCCTCCTGGTTTCCTGACATCACATTCCCACACCATTGTCAACCTATGTAGTCAATAAATGAGAGAATTGCACAAGGAGCGGCCGACAGCTGGGACCAAGCAGCTCGAGCAGTATTCGTGTTTTTGAGGTGTGACCACTTCAGAGTTTTTCTTGAGCGATGTTTTCGTTTTTTAGGAGCTTGAGTGATGTTTTCGTTGTTTTTCAGAGGAGAGCAGGGTATTAACTAGGTGGGTTGTGGCCCATCTAGCCCAAAGCGATATCCATCCCATATATTAATTTTTTTCAAGTTGAAAATGGCTAGCCCAAACTATACTTTTTTTGAGGAATACCCTGCAAGGTCAACTTGTTATTTTCCGCCTTCACTGGGTCGCAAATCTTTCCTAGGAGGGATGCATTAGGCCTAACAGGAAATGGGCTTTAATAAATATTAAATGGGATGTAATTATAAAACTAGGCAAGAATTATAAAAAATGCACCAAACACGAATTAGTTTATAAAATATTATTTTTGGATTTTGAAAATTTTAATTTCATTAATTATTGCAGTGCAATGCTTCATTGGATTTTTACGTAATACAAATTTATATTGAAATTTTATTTAACCTGACTAGAAATTTCGGATAAAAATATTTCGGATCCCATCAAAATGTGGGATTTGTTTTTTAATTCTGTTCTGAATGGTTGGTTGAAATTATTAATCGTTGTCCTTGCTCAAAATGGGTTGTACTTTTAACAAACTGTAAATGGGCTGTAGTAAATTCCATTAGAATTCAAAAATGGGTTGTACATTCTTACAAATCGCAAATGGGCTATATAAGTTCTCCGCCACACACTTGTGGGCCTACTAAGTTGACGCTATTCTCAAAAAAAGTAAGTTGACGCAGCATGCAAGGCTTTGTCAACTTATAGTCAACACACGGTTCTAGTAGAAGAGTGGCTGTTGGATGTCAATCCAACGGATGTTGTGCTTCTTCTTAAATCTTGGATATTCTAGCTTCACTTGCCCAAAAAATGATTCCTTCCCTAACATCTAGGGCGCACTGCTTCGAGGCTAACTCAGGCCTACTAAGTTGACGCAGCATTAAGGGCTTTGTCAACTTAGTCAATATAAACGCTTTCTAGTCTGCAAAGGACTATACGATGTCCATCCAACGGCAGCCGTGCTTCTTCAACCTCCGGTCTTCTTGCTCCAGCTCACCAAAGCAAAGCACGGTCGTGCCGCTCGCTTCCCGCCTCCTGTGGTCTCAACCAGGTTTGCAGCAGGCCTCACCGGCCCCTACTACTCCCACCGCTGGCCGTGCCATCCCTCTACTCACCCACACCCTTGTTATTCGCTGCGACGATGCAAATTTCACACTCCAAATTAACTAGTGAACCCTTGTACTCTCTCTTCTGCAGGCATCCACCGCTGTCTTCCCCGGCTTCGTTGTCGCCCCTCACCTAGGCCTCATGGACGCCCACCGCCCCGGTGCTTTGGCGCAGCGTGGTCAACGTGGTCAATGATACATATCCAACGTATCTATAATTTTGATTGTTCCATGCTATATTATATTCTGTTTTGGACATTTATGGGCTTTATTATACACTTTTATATTATTTTTGGGACTAACCTATTAACCGGAGGCCCAGCCCAGAATTGATGTTCTTGCCTATTTCAGAGTTTCGCAGAAAAAGAATACCAAACAGAGTCCAAACGGAATGAAACCTTCGGGAATGTGATTTTCGGACCGAATGTGATCCAGAGGACTTGGACCCTACGTCAAGATATCAACCAGAGGGCGATTGTAGGGGGCTGCCACCTCTGTGGCGCACTCCTCCACCCTCGTGGCCCCACATTGCTCCACCGACGCATTTTCTTCCTCCCTATATATACCACGCACTTCAAACTACCATAGACGGAACCAAAACCTAATTCCACCGCCGAACCTTCTTGACCTGTGAGATCCCATCTTGGGGCCTTTTCCTGAGCTCCACCGAGGGGCATCGATCACGAGGGCTTCTACATCAACACCATAGCCTCTCCGATGATGTGTGAGTAGTTTACCCTGCACCTTCGGGTCCATAGTTATTAGCTAGATGGCTTTCTCTCTTTTGGATCTCAATACAATGTTCTCCCCTCTCTTGTGGAGATCTATTCATGTAATCTTCTTTTATGTGTGTTTGTTGAGACCGATGAATTGTGGGTTTATAATCAAGTTTATCTATGAACAAGATTTGAATCTCCTCCTAATTCTTTTTATGTATGATTGGTTATCTTTGCAAGTCTCTTCAAATTATTAGTTTGGTTTTGCTTACTAGATTGATCTTTCTTGCAATGGGAGAAGTGCTTAGCTTTGGGTTCAATCTTTGTGGTGTCCTTTCCAAAGGAAGAGGGGCAGCAAGGCACGATCATATTGTTGCCATCGAGGATAACAATATTGGGTTTATATCATATTGCATGAGTTTATCCTCTACATCATGTCATCTTGCTTAAAGCTGCTACTCGCTCTTTTATGGACTTAATACTCTAGATGCATGCCGGATAGCGTCGATGTGTGGAGTAATAGTAGTAGATGCAGCAAGAGTCGGTCTACTTGTCTCTTGACATGATGCCTATATACATGATCATACCTAGATATTCTCATAACTATGCTTAATTCTGCCAATTGCTCAACAATAATTTGTTCACCCATCGTAATACTTATGCTCTTTAGAGAAGCCTCTAGTGAAACCTATGGCCCCCCGGTCTATTTTCCATCATATTAATCTTCCAACACTTCGCTATTTTTATTACCTTTATTTTACTTTGTATCTTTATCATAAAATACCAAAAATATTATCTTATCATATCTATCGATCTCACTCGTAAGTGACCGTGAAGGATTGACAACCCTTTATTGCGTTGGTTAAGCAGGATTTATTTGTTTGTGTAGGTGTGAGGTACGTGCATGGTCTCCTACCGGATTGATACCTTGGTTCTCAAAAATGAGGAAACTACTTACGCCACGCTGTCTGCATCACCCTTTCCTCTTCAAGGGAAAACCAACGCAGAGGCTCAAGAGGTAGAAGTCAACGAAGGACATCCATCGACGGATCAGATGTGAAGAGGTCGATAAATGGGTCCACGGCCGCACACAAGGAAATGCCTCCTTATTACGCACAAAATAATGATTCCTCCATCTCGGACATATGAGACCCACCGGAAGGGCCTCAGATTTAGCTAAAAAATGTCCCCCCATGTCGATTGTGCCTGACCCACTAGCTATATCTTCAAGATGCAAGGAGGTGCCTCTATTATGCACAAAATGAATAATACCCCGCTAGCTGGGACACAACATAGTGGGAGGCTGACCAGGGCCTACTAAGTTGACGGGACGGAGGGCTTTGTAAACTTGGTCAATATGAATGATTCTAGCTCTAGTGACCGCATTTACGTCCATCCAACGGCCATAGTGCTTCTTCCTTCCGTCTTCTTGCTCCACCGCCAAACAAGCCGCTGGCGTAAGCACACCGGTCCCCGCCTCCCCGTGTCCGGGTTGCTGCCACCGCTGGCCATGCCATCCTCTATACTCACCCACACCTCTTGTTATTCTCCAATGATGGCAGCCTCACACCACAACCGAAGCAACGGCTTACATACTCCTCCGGCGGCATCCACTGCCGCTTTTCCCCGGCTCAAGGCCGTCCCTTCCTAGGCCTCGCTGGCCATCCACCGCCTTGCGTTTCTCGGCACGCGTGGTCAATGTGGTCGACGATCGACTTCCATTGAAGTGTATCAGATGCGGTAAGGCCGATAATTGGGTCCAGGTCACGAAGAAGGAAGTGCTCGCTTATTACGCTGAAAATAATGATTCCTTCACCCGTGCAAATAGGACCCACCGGACGGGGCCACCGATTTCGCGAAAAACATTTCTCGACCGATGGGACCCACTACAGTTACATCTTCGCACGCAAGGAAGTGCGAGTATTACGGGCAAAATGATTCGCTTCTCGACCGGCTGGGACCCACCAGCTACATTCAGACGCAAGGAAGTGCTCGATACCGGACCCACTCGGTCAAGCTGCGCATGATAGCGTTGTCATTCGTCGCGAACGTGTACGCATATACTCATCGGCGTAGAGGCGCCGCATGTCGTAGTAGAGGCGCGACACGTAGCATGTACACGCATATACAAATGCTGTGGTGCAAGAAAGAAAATATGGCCACATACGCATATACGGGCGGGTCTCAACGCCTATTCGCGCAGACACGTATGGCTGTGGCTCATGTACATGGCTGGGTCGAACGAGAAGCTGCGCCACATGTGTTCATCGAGCCAACCGCTTGGAAGGAACAACCGATGGAAATGATGCCTAGCGCATCAGAGAATGGAGGAAATGGCGCTGTGTTCGACCAGCCATAGTGGAAACGTGGATCCTATTCATCAGAGGGTCTCCATGCATCGCAAAAACGGAGGAAACCGAACTCCTATGGTCTCAAACAGGTCCTATTGATCGGAGGGTGTGTGGCGACGCAGAACGTGAGGAAACGGACTTGTGTTAGAGCGCCACGGTCAAAACAGGGTCCTGCTTCATCGGGAGGGGGTGTGGCGCGTGCAAAATGTGACTCCATTCGTCACATCCCGCTTAGACCAATGCATTAGGTGTGCATCATGTTTAAATTTCATTTGAATTTGAAATGGGAAGGCAGAAACCCCGTAACACCCCTTAATTCAACTAGGTTTACTAAAATTATTTCAATGAACCCGAATGCCCTTCAAAATGCTCATCCTCTTTGCTTTGGTTCGTAACCCATGTCAAAGGAGGTGTATCATTTTCTAGGTCAACCAAAGGTCCTTGGATTAATTCACAAGTTTTGAACTTGAGCATTTTAAATTATACAAAATATTTTAAATGTTCAAAATTGCCAAACTAAATGTTTCATGTTGGAAATATTCCAACAAGGGACCAGGAGCATTTTGGTGATTTTTAAAACAGTTTTGTATTTTAGAAACCCCACAAAGTTGCGGAAATTAGAAAAGATTAAAAGGCAGAAAACCTTCACTCGACGCCTGCCGCCCACTCCGGCTGCTCAGCCTCAAAGAGCCTGGCCAACAGCTGCTTGGTTCGCCAGCAGCAGCCAGTGTTCATGGCGGCACCGGCTGGTGCCACGTGACTGTCGCGCCGCTTGCCCTCTCGCCAAATTGCCGACGAGGACCGACCCCTCGCTTCTCCCGAACCCCCGACACTCCTTCTCCTCCTCGGATCATCTCCTCGCTTCTCTCGACGGCTGACGCCACCGCCACGGCAGACCACCGCCAGAGCTGCAGTTTCCCGTCATCGTCCGCTCCTCCAAGACCATGTCCAGAGCTCCACAGACCCCACTACCTCCTAGCCAGCCGAGTCCCGCCACGGTGCTCGAACCCTTCTCACCGACTCGACCGAGCTCGCCGTCACGGAGATCCTTTTCGCCGCCGCAGCCCGTTCATCCTCGACTCGACGAGGGTTTCTACACACGCCTGTGAGCCTACCTAACTTCCTTCCTCTTCTCGCCTCGAGCAACGAAGCAACCGAGCCACGCTCACCAAGCGACTCACCGCAGGAGTTTCGCCGACGTGTTTCGGTCACTTCGCCACCCCATGGTGTCCGCTGACTCACCGCACCCCAACGGGTCTGCCCATGCACTTCCCGCGACCTCACCGAGCCCTCTAACCCCAAGCCCGCCTGTTGGGTCAACCGGGCATGTCAGCTTATTCGGCCAGCCGAGCCAACTCCGCCACCCCAATTCCCAACTAACCCCACCAATAGACGCTGGATGCTCCTACTACCAGTAGCTACCTTCATGACTCGCTTGGTCGCTGAATCACCAAACATTCTTCCTCCGCTGTCGGCTCGGCCTGGCGTTAGTCGCGGCGGCAGCCGACGGGATATCGACCATCAAGGCTCAAGGACTGCGCATGGTCATCGACAAATGGGGCCCAGCCTGCTAACTAAATAGGTTAGTTTTAATTAAATTTAGTTGTTAATTAATTCTCGACATGCGGGACCCAATCGTCAGTTTGACCTCGACGCCCTCGTTGACTTCCGACATTATGTCGACGATGGTCGACGATTAATTCAAATTCTGGATTTATTTTGATATAGTAAATTCCGAATATAATTCAAATTTCAAATGTTATAACTTTTAATCTATAACTCCAAATGCAAAGATTTATATATGAAAAATTATCAGAAAAATCCACTCTATCCATTGGTACAGGTTTCATGCATGTTAAAGCAAGTTAACTATGCTGTTTAACCAGAATAAGATATTGCACCATTAGGACTAACTCAATGAGCTATCATTTGAATCCTTGATTCAAATGAGTTCATTCCCTGTTATTTCAGCTTGCATTAGGCCAACACACATCCATATTGCCATGTCATAGCATGCATCATATTGTTGCATATTGTCATGTGTGTTTACTGTGTGCTTTCATGATAGGTTCTGCCTCGAGGATAACCTCGACTATCCATCCAAAGGCGTGATTTACCCCAGCTTCCATCGTGCAAGCAACCTGCTGATCATTTCGATACAAACCCATGTTCTCGCTTCGCTCTCGCTTATCGATTAAGACAACGCGATTCAAACTGTTGTGTGTATGGCATGTAGTTGAACCCACTTCCTTCGCATGACCTGTCATTGCCACAAGAATTAGATGAAACCCACTAGTATGTGTAGGAGTTGATTGAGCCATGTTTGTGATTCCTACCATGCTATGCTTGCTATGCTTAGAGTTGTGTCGTCTCCGCCCATCGGGATGATGAACTGGAGTGAAAGGTTGTGTTGGTTCGAGAGTGAAAGTGTTGAACACGATATGGTAAAGGTATCGATGAGAGGCCATGTAGGAGTACATGGTGGGTTGTTTCATTGAAGTTTAACTTAAGAACTGAGATCTGTGTTTGTGATCCATGAAACAGCTACTACCACACATTGGGATCCTTAATGACCCTCTCCTTCTTAACCACCCTTGTTCATCAGTCCGGAGTTGCAAGTAGTTTCGTGTTTGTAGTATGTCAGGGTCGACGCAACGCTGACCTTAGGGGTGGGTTGTGTTGCAGGTAGGCACGTGGCCCGTGTACCGAGTGCCTGCTTATATCTCGGAACCCCTCACACATCGCTCGGGCTGTATGGGAAACCTCGGCCGGACTCTCATGATGGAACCCTAAATAGGCGATAAACCTGGACTAGGGACTTGAGTGTTTAGGTAGGCTGAGGCCGACACCCACGCTGGCTTCCGCTTGAAGGTTGCCGAGTACATGTCGTGGTAAACGCGATAAGTGGTGAGAGCGGTGAAGAAGTACACCCCTGCAGGTTTAATATGATCTATTCAATAGCCGTGTCCACGGAGAAGGACTCGGTTACCTATATCAGTTCATAGACAAGTAAATGGATACTACTAAAAGCCCTCAAGATAGTGTGAGTATCGTGGATGGCCCTCTCGTGATGATGACGAGAGAGGATCCACATGGAGTATTGTGATGGTGATTAGTGGACTGCAATGACAAATGCTTTACAAAGTGGTGTCACGTAGGATAGCTTAGCCAAGAGTCAAAGCTGGCTTGCTGCAAATAACTCCACCTCCTTCCTTGAGAATGTGCATGTATGATAGGATTCTGTGGTAAGACTTGCTGAGTACCTTTGTACTCATGTTTGCTTAATTAATGTTTTCAGAGGACAATACTACCCCCTCCGACGGATTCTATGTAGATATTGACTTCGACGAGTGAACTAGCCACCCAGGTGGCGATCTAAGACTTGTGAAGGGCCATTGTAGATAGAAAGGCTCCAACAAGCTTTCTTTCTTTCTAGAGTCTCAGACTGCACTAGTTTGCTTCCGCATGTGCTTGTATGATTGTATGATTTGAGTGTTGGGTCATGTGACCCTACCTGTATGACTATAAATATGTATATTCTGAGCCTCTTAAATAAAGTACTTGAGTTGTAGAGTTTTGTTGTGATGCCTTGTTGTATTTACTTACATCGGCATATTACGGTATGATTGAAATGCTTGGTATGAGGGATCCGACAAACTAGTTGTTTATCCTTGGCAGCCTCTCATATGGGGAAATGTAGTCTCGTGCTTCCGAGCGAGTAGTAGTCCGCTACAGCCCGCTTCACCGAGTCCTCGCTAGCCCAGACTACTGCTTGGACACTTGACTGGCCGGCATGTGATTCATTTCCTGCTCTTATGTCCTGTCCTTCGGGAAATGTCACGCGGTGGTATTCGAGTCCTGCTTAGCTCGCCATGCTCTCGATACCGGAGTCCTCATAGCCCAAAGGTTACAGCCCGAATTCATACGCTGATGACCGACATGCTCGAAGTGATTCATGTATGCCTGTCCCCATAGGTTAGTGCCGCTTGGGTTCACGACCAGCCATGTCGGCCCGGTTCTTTGTCATGTGGATGCTAGCGACACTATCATATACGTGAGCCAAAAGGCGCAAACGGTCCCGGCCATGGTAAGGCGACAATTGTGGAATACTGCAAGTGAGGCCAGCAAAGTGATATGAGGTGTTACCACTAGGTCGATGTGACTTGGAATCGGGTCCTGACATAGCTGGCATCGAGAGGTGGCTGCCCTGTAGGTTCGCTAAGCCAAACTGGTCAAGTTGAGTCTAGAAATGCTTTAGTTATATGTAGGGAATTGATTGTGGAGGGAACGAAGGCTTTTTTACTTCTTTACCTTATGCCCTCTCGATCTGAAGTCATCCTCTTCTCATTCGACGGGTATAGGACTAGGCTCTCTTCTCTATCGTGTTCACGTGTTACTAATCCGTAGTAACTTATAGGATTGTTGGTTACATCCTCGCTCAGAAGCTACTAAATTTTAGTATGCTATCAATTGAACCAGAACCTTGATATGATGTTGTTGAGTGGTTTTGCAATCTGATTTTGAATGTCTCAAATCTGATTTTGAGCATTTACAGATGTTATGCTGCCCGATTTTCCCTAGAAATTCTAATGCCTTTGCATTGTGGCTGTGCTTTCAGATGGCCACCCGTCCCCAGAACCAAGTGGTTCGTTCAATTGCTGTTGATGTGTGGTCACACGGCAATGCTGGTTCGGGTGATGATTGAGTCTGGTTATCGGCGGTATCCTCAATATACCGCCGAGGAGCAGCTTTAGGATTTCAATCAAAGCCAATACCTATGCACGGTCCGGATTTATCCATCTTATCCCGGAGCTATCGAGCCACTTCACTGCTCCTATGGGCTCGAATCACTATTGGAATGTCCGTGCAAGATGCAGCCTATTCCATGATGACTATTATTCGAGCTGTAACTGCTTTGTCGGGCAACACTGATTTTCGCTTATATGCCAAAGATCCCTCCCCGCGCATGGCTACCTTCGTGGTTTGTACAGCTGATGCATCCCATGAGGACTCACCTTCGACTACTACCGAGATGTCGGAGGACAAGGACCGTGAGAACCGGGCTCATGCATGGAGCTTTTTAATGCCCGCTCTCACCACTGGCTACTCGACTAGGTTTGCACCTGCCGTGCAAGCCGGATATATGGACATGAGGGACTTGTACTGTATGGCGAGAGTCTGCCAGACTTTTATGGAGTGGCGTGAGGTTGGAGGCATCACCTCCTCGTGGGCCTCTGCCTGCCACCGCTTGTTGGACCACGGCCACATCCGAAGTCCTTATGGTCCATGTGCCCCACAGGATTGTCTGCTTCCTGACGATCATGTTCCACTTCTGTGCTTGGGTGGTGATTTCTATGAGGACTACTATGGAGCTGCCCGAGATAGTAGTAGTATTCCTAGTATGGTAATAGTTGTGTTTCCACCGCCCCGCGTGACTGTGGAATACTACTTAGTGTGTATCGCTCCTAAGTGTAGAAAAATAATGTATAGAAGTTGGGATGCTTCCGATGAGATGTAACGCCTTTCCTTATAGTTGTACTTACCGTGCTTGTACTAAACTATGAATGGTGTGTATGACCGCTGGTATATATATATGGCAGTTTTATATTACCATTGTCATAACGGATGAACATCTTTGCATTCCATGCTATCCATTACCTTCCGCACTTCCTTGTTAAATTCTGCCATCCTGGTTTAAACCTTTGCTTTGTCTCCAGGATGGTCAACACTGAACACTCCCCGCTGCTCCGAGCAGTGGAGAAGCCAAAGCAGCCGTAAATGTGAATCTGCCGCAACCGCCATCTTTGGCCGAGGTGATGCTGAAGCAGTAATCCAATAAGCGGAAACCAACCGCCATCGGAGCGGATTGAACAAAACACCGCACGCCAGCCAAGAAACGATGTGGTTTCACCTAACGACTTCGCCAAGCAGTATCCCCAAAATTCAAATATTCCGCCGAGCTCTCGACGCGGATGATTGGCTCCGCAAAGATCCACCACAAGCTGCGCTCCGCTAACGTGGCCGAGGCCGACAAGGTTACCTTTGCCGCTATCATCTTGAAGGCCCCGCTAGCTCTCGTGGGAGAATTATGAGGCTATGCGTCCTGCTGGACAAGTTACAACTTGGGCTGAATTGCCGCTTCCTGTGAGCATCATATTCCGTAAGGTCTTATGGACCGCAAACGGGAGGAATTCTAGTTTCACCCAAGGTAGGCGACAAGGGATGCCTACAGCCGTGAATTTGGGAGGTTAGCACTATGCCTCAAGAAGTTTCTACCGATGCCAAGAAGGTGCAAGGTTCCAAGGGACTTAGCCTCGAGCTACGCCGAGATCTCCGTCTCGCATGAGTGTACCCTTTCCGGGTTAGTCAATAAGGCTATCGCTACCAAATCAAGCAGATTGATTTTGAGGCTTCATGCAAGCACATCTCGTGACTCGATCGCCATCCGCTCGATCCTAAGCGCCGGGTTTGGGTTCCAAATACTGCTTCTACCACCTGTGTTCACCCCGAGGCCATCCTTCGAGGCGCCGCCCAACCAGAGAAGATTTTCCGCCTAAGACTTATGGAGGCCCCACCGCTAATGCTGCTCCACGCCCAAATGTGATAACTTGCTTCAAGTGTGAGAGAGACGGGCCACTATATCCGAGAGTGTCCCCTTAACAACCCCAATCAAGTTGAAAGTCTGGCTCGCTGCAAGCCGCACAGGAAAGGTGCCCTATGTTAAACCAGTTGCCACCGCCGTGGGCCATGTCAATTATAAGTTTCACCAAGAGACCTATGAGGATCCCAACGTCGCCCTCGGCACGCTTGTTAATTGCCATCCGCAACCGTTCTTTTGATATCGAGCATCTCATTCTATTTATTTCGAGAGCTATGCTCGATTGCACAACACCACATTCTCGTGACATGCCTACCTCCATGGAAATTAAACTCCGGTTCTAGATGGCAAACCTCTAGAATAAGTCATGGAATGAAATTCTTGTCGATGTGATTAGTCTCTTGCATCTCTAATAGCTCTTAAGTCCTCTGACATAAACATCATCTTGGGTATGGACTGGATGTCAGCCCATTATGCTAAGATTGATTGCTCTACTAGAACTGCTCAACTTACCCATCCTTCGGCAAGACAAAGAATGTTTTAACCCGAGTGTCTAAGCGCCACTTTACTTCCTTAAATGCCAACCCCTTCCGACCTCAAGATATTCCGTAGTCCGTGATTTCCTGGATGTCTTTCCGAGAGAACTGCTGTGTGTTCCACCCGACAGGATGTCGAGTTCGTGATAGATCTTGTTCCCTAACCGCCCCAATCTCTAGAAGACCTTATAAGATGGCACCCCTAGAACTAGCTGAACTTAAGAAACAACTCGATGAGTCCTTGCAAAAAGGTTTCATCCGCCCTAGTTCATCTCCATGGCTTGCCTCCGCCCTCTTCTTCAAGAAGAAGGATGGTACGGATCGGATGGTTGTAGATTACCGAATTGCCAATTTGGTCACTATCAAGAACAAGTATCCGCCTCCCCAGATCAACGATCCGTATGATCAGCTCGCCGGTCCTCGCCTTTCCAAGATGGATTTGAGGTTGGGCTACCATCAAATCAAAATCAAGAACGGGACATTCCTAAACGGCCTTTGTCACTCGTTATGGCCAATACGAGTACAACCGTCATGTCCTTCGGATTAACCAATGCTCCAGCCCACCTTCTCTCGTTAATGAACTCCAATCTTCATGGAGTATTTGGATAAATTGTCGTGGTATACCTCGATGATATACTCATCTACTCCAAGAATGAGGAAGAACATGCCGAACATCTAAGGCTAGTATTGATGAAACTTCGAGAGCACCGCCTTTTATGCCAAATTCTCTAATGTGAATTTCGTTACCGTAGTGACCTATCTAGGACATGTAATCTCCGTAAGGGCATTGCTGTCAATCCCGAAGCGAAGTTCAAGTCCGCCCTTGATTGACTCCACCTGAATCGTCAAGCAAGTTCGAGTTTCTGCTTAGCGAAGCTATTGCCGCCGCTTGCCGAGAATTTCTAAAGTTGCTAAACCTCTAACCAACCTCAAGAAAGATAAAAGGTTCGAATGGACGCCATACTAGGCGAGTTCAGCTTTTCAGAACTGAAAGACTCCTGACATCTGCTCCCGCATTTGTTCCACCAGATTTCTAAGGACTTTATTATCTATTATACGCGACAAGGACTAGGTTGTATACTCATGCAAGATCATCATGTGATTGCCTCACGCTTTCGATAATTAAGGCCCACATGAGGATAACTATCCACACACGATCTAGAGCTTGCAAAGTGGTTCATGCACTCAAACTCCTGGCGACATTATCTTCCGGGTAATCGCTATGTAAATCTACACCGATCACCAAAGTCTGAAATATATCTTCACCCAACCGGATTTGAATCTCGTGCAAAGACGTTGGGTCGAAGTTGATTACAGATTTCGACTTAGGAATATCCTACACCCTGTGCAAAGCTAATGTCATATGCTGACGACTAAGTCGCAAATCTTATTGTAACAATCTGATGTTACAACAAAGTCAACCATTTCTCCACGAGGAATTTCGTAAGCTTAATCTTCACATTGTTCCTCGAGGATTCCTTTCCAACCGGGTATGTAAACTCGACCACGGATCAATCATAGTGCTCAAAGAAGATGATAGAGGGATATCTCGATCAAGGAGAACATTGCTAGCGGAGCTGCTAAATGTTTCTCCATAGATGAACGAGGTGTGGTCTTTTTTGAAACCGCTTAGTGGTTCCTCAAGAAACAACAGCTACGGCAATTGATCCTTAAGGAAGCTCATGACTCTCCTCTCACCATTCATCCCGTAGTACTAAAATGTATCAAGACCCACGCCAGAGGTTTTGGTGGACTAGGATGAAGAGAGAAATCGCCAATACATTGCTATTCATGACGCCTGTCGTCGAAGTTAAAGCAGAGCATCAACGGCCTGTCCGTACCTCTTCAACCTTTGGAAATTCCTGAATGGAAATGGGATAAAATCGGTATGGATTTCATTACCGGGTTTCTGTGACCAAGAGAGGGAATAATGCTATCTTCGTTGTCGCCGATCGCCTTTCCAAAGTAGCCCATTTCCTACCCGCTCAGGAGAGTATAAACCGCCAGCCGCCTAGCTGATTTGTACATCTCTCTAATAGTGTCTCTTCATGGTGTTCCATTAGAGATTAACTCGCACTGTGGAAGTCTCTTCACCTCTCGATTTTGGGAAAGTTTCAAAACGCTATGGGAACTCGCTCTCCTTTAGCACCGCTTTCCATCCCCAATCAAGTGGTCAAGTAGAACGAGTCAATCAAATCCTAGAGGATATGCTTCGAAGCTTCGCTATCTCTTTCGCATGAATTGGGAGAAATGCCTTCCATTCACGAAGTTCGCTTATAACAATAGTTATCAAGCCAGCCTGGGCAAAGCCCTTTCAAGTTCTTTATGGACGGAAATGTCGAACGCTCTTAACTGGTCGAAACCGAGAGACAACTCTTGGCCCGGATATGATCAGTGAAGCGTAGAGCAGGTTCGCGTTGTTCGTGAGAAATTGAAAACAGCCCAATCTCGTCTAAAAGAGCCAATATGATCCGCAAGCATAAGCCTATGGCTTATGAAATTGGCGAGAAGGCTTACCTTCGGTTATACCTTTGAAGGGAACCCATCGATTCGTATCAAAGGCAAGTTGGTCTCGTTACATTGACCCTTTCGCATTCTTGCCAAACGAGGGGAAGTTGCTCTACCAATTGAACTACCTCCGATCTTTCCAGAGTCCATGATGTCTTCCACGCTTCCCAACTCAGCGTTGCTTCTCGGATCCTATCCGTGAGTGGACCACGAAACGCTTGATCTCCAAGATAACCTCACCTATCGAGAATATCCCGCTCAGATCCTCGATCAAGCCGAGCGCACTCACCCGACGCCGAATATCAAGTTTCTAAAGGTTCAATGGTCAAACCATTCCGAGCAAGAAGCAACTTGGGAAAGGGAGGATCGCCTTCGACTTGAGTATCCCACCTTTTCAAGAATAGATCCTAAATCTCGGACGAGATTCTTTTGAGTGGGGTGAGTTGTCACATCCCGCTTAGACCAATGCATTAGGTGTGCATCATGTTTAAATTTCATTTGAATTTGAAATGGGAAGGCAGGAACCCCGTAACCCCCCCTTAATTCAACTAGGGTTTACTAAAAATTATTTCAATGAACTCAAATGCCCTTCAAAATGCTCATCCTCTTTGCTTTGGTTCAGTAACCTATGTCAAAGGAGGTGTATCATTTTCTAGGTCATCCAAAGGTCCTTGGATTAATTCACAAGTTTTGAACTTGAGCATTTTAAATTATACAAAATATTTTAAATGTTCAAAATTGCCAAACTAAATGTTTCATGTTGGAAATATTCCAACAAGGGACCAGGAGCATTTTGGTGATTTTTAAAACAGTTTTGGTATTTTAGAAAACCCCACAAAGTTGCAAGAAATTAGAAAAAGATTAAAAAGCAGAAAACCTATTCTGACGCTTCTCGTTCGCCCACCCACCTGCCGCCCAGCCCAAAGCTGGCACAATGAGCTGCTTGGCTCTGCCAGCAGGCAGCCAGGTGCTCGGCGGCGGGAGCACCGCTGGGTGCCACGACCTGGTCGCCGCCGCCACTCCTTCCGCCAGCAAATTGCCGACCGACCCTTCCTCTCGCTTCCTCCCGAACCCCTGACACTCCCTCTCCTCCCGGATCATCTCCCTCGCTTCGTCCTGATCTTGGCCGACGCCACCGCGGCCAGACCACCGCCAGAGCTGTGGTTCCCCGCCGTCCGTGTCCTCCGCGACCATGTCCAGAGCCTGGCCAGACCCCACTACCCCCTAGCCAGCCGAGTCCCGCCGCTAAGTGCTCAACTCCTCTCACCGACCTCGACCGAAGCTCGCTTGCCAGCCGGAGATCCTTTCGTC
>JAHIAM010017879.1:0-12567 GCA_021605205.1 Aegilops longissima | reverse complement strand
TTTTTATTTATAAGCTTCAATATTATATGCTAGCGATTATGGATCTTCTTTATTCCTGAATATGGTAGATACTTCAGCTTTATTATCATCTATAGTTTCAACTATTTGGGACATCTCATAAAATATTTATCATGGATGATATTTTAGTGCAACCAGTATCTAATAGTGCCAGTATTTTATATGAAATATTTGGCTTCAGAACAATCTTAACTGGGATCCTTATTCCTAACACTTCTTTGAATGGTAATCGAACATATATTTGTTTCCAAAACTAGTAATTGCATCTTTCAATTGTATTAATTTGTCTCCTTTTTATCCCTTACGTTATCATTTGCTCTTTCATTTCTGTGTTTTTGGAACATTATCATTTTCCTCTTTACTATTTTCTAACTCATCTTTAAGTTTTTCTAGCTCTGCTTCTAGCTTATTTATTCTATTTTCTAAATTTCTAACCCTACTGGATAATATTCGCTCTGGGTTCCAATTCTATCTCTTGTCTCCATTTTTGATTATTGGCTTTAGACATGAGGCACATGCTTGTTTTAAACACAAGCTACAAGTGAACCTATTATCTTGGCTTGGGTAATATATATGAAGCACATTTTATGTTATAATCACCTTTTCCTCTAATCCAATCATGTTCACAATCTACTTGGTTCATCATTTCAATTTTTAAACCGCTAAATCATCTATTAGGTCTATTTCATCTTCACTTGATTCATATTCTGGCCTCATTTTCTACTTCATCTGTTTCTATAATTGAATATATTGACTCATCGTCTTTTATTTCATCATCACATACTAATATATTTTCATTAACGCTATCTATAATTAACACTCTCTCTTGTTCTTCATATTTGCTAGAGTATCTTTTCTGGTCTTTATTAGGGCATGTTCTACTTAGATGATCGAGAGTTACATATGAAACACCTGCATGTTTTATCATAGGTTTTCTTGGGATTATATCTTCTTACATTTCTTTTATGCAAGAATGGGGCTCTATTGTCTGACCTTCTTAAGAAATATCTTTTCTTTGTTCTAAAATTTCTATTATCTCTCCTTTGTGGTTTATAATATTTGTTTTTCCTATGCCTTTCTTCTCCATATGTAAGTGGTATTTGGACTATGTTATTGCAAAATTATAATCTGATTTCTTCATAGATCTTTGGGCTTGAATACTAGTACACACCTTTCTTAATTGTTTGAAAACAAATGTTACAGCTTGAGATATATTTACCACGCTTTCCGCTGTTTCCTTTTATATTCTTCAAATATTATTGACCCTAGGGGTCAGGCAACTTATTAAAATATCTTTCTACTACGCCTACATTAAAACCTTGTTTAGCAGTAGTAGCATTATACAAATAATGCTGGGAAAATTCTTTAATACCTTTCCAGCTAGTTAATGTTAATTTTTCTATTTCTCTTAACCTTTCATTTTGCAATGAGGTATGACCTAATTCTGGATCTTCTGCTATGATCATATTTGAGATAACATTCTTAAGTTATTAGGGTTACTTCCTGCCCTTTTTAATTCTTCATATTGACTAGGGTATGATTCTACCCATTGTTCCCAAAGAACTTTTACAGATTCTCCTAAAAATGTTTCAAGATATGTTAACATATCTTCTACCTTAGTGCCTATGCTATACTGATTTTGTATATATTTTGTACTATTAAACCTTTCCATATGCTAATTATATTCGCCAATCTATTGGATCATGAGCTGCTAGGTTTAATATGGCACCATCATTTTATAATTTTGGAATTGCACTGGTTTTTCAAAATCTCTTTTTAGTACCCATGTATCTATATTGTCCTGGGATATATGTAGGTTGATAATCATCTTTTTCTGGAGGCCATTGTCCAGCTGTCCCGGTAGGTCTCTCTTTCTCCTTCTTTTTCAGATGATTCTCCATATCCCTTCTTCTTTACCACTACTTTCTACTTCCATGGCTTCCATTGCATTGTCTAAATTATGTAGTCCCACATCATCTAGTGAGTTATAGAAATCACTATTTTGTTCTAATCATCATACCTTTCATCTTCTAACCACATTTCTTTTATTAATTCCTCCTCTTCCTCATAACTTTCTAATAATAACTTATTATTTATATCCCATTGCTCTTCTTCACTAACAATTTCTTCTTTTGAATAATATTCTTATCTTTATTATTATTATTGATAGAATTATTAATAATAGCATTTGCTTTTCTTTTCATGATGCTATAATTTTATCTTCCATGCTTGAACTACTAGTGGCAAACATTTTATCATTTTTAAGCTTTTTTAACCTTGCAATTTCAATGATAAATAGTTCTCTTTCTAATTTTCGCCAATCCTTTGTCATAGAATGACTATATTCCCATTCAATATGCTTTAGCTTTTCCCAATGAATTATTTTCATCATCTAAATTAGGCTTTTCCATACATTCAGATATACCTTTATTCTTATCATCATTAATTTCTGATTCTGACATAAATGATTCAGAGTCTTCTATTGAAGCAGCTTTATAGTTCATAATCGAATACTACTACTTCCTTCACAATTTTGATAGCTTATGTAATTTTCAGGTTGCTTTAATTTTTCTCTATTAGATCTCCTATCTTCCATTCTTCTCCTGCTCTTTCTTCGAGCCAATTTTAAGAGGATTCATAAATTTAATACCTTTTGATTGCATGCTATCAATTACGCATTCACATTCACTCTATATCTGGAGCTACTTTATTAGTGAGCCTTCCTATAAATTCTATGCTTACTAGCAAATTTGTTCCTTAAAATCTTCATAACCTTTAGTTTGGAAACCAAAACTCATTTTTTCAATAAATTCTTTTACAGCATCATTAGGTCTGGAGCTATATAGGTTATTAATCTATTTTCATTCATGTCTCCTTCCAAAATCCTAATGCTGCTTTGTCACTGATTCCCATCTTCTATCTAATAGAGTTATCAAACCTTCGCACCTAATTTCTTCCTTGTCATACCTTTGACTCCTATGATATACATACCTTGATGAATATATTTATAACCACAATATTTTAGTTCATTTTCAATATTTTTGCTTACAATTCTTAAATCACTGGGTGTGTTAACACTTAATTCTACTTCTGGATATTCTATATAGACCACTTTTACTTTCAAACATACCCATGTGGTATACTTTGTCTGCTTTTTTTTTCTCGTGGTATCTTTTTGATATCTTTCTAGATCTCTTTGTATATCTATAACTTCTTCAATGCTATCAATATCATCACTTTGCATGATAATCTATGCTTCATGCCAGAGGTCTTGAATCTTGCCTTACTAATTGGAGGGTTTTGTCTCTTCTAAGGAAGCCTTTAGATATGTCCATTTTTCTGAATTATTTCTAGTAGAGGCAACTATTCCAGATGATGATAACACAATTTCTTTGTTGCTTTGAACACTTTTTAGCTTATCTAATACTTGAATTAGTAGTTGGATGATTGTGTTATTTTGTCTTATTATTACTTTGGAATCTTCCTTTGGGGAGTCGTGATCGGAGAATCACAGAGGTGACAGGTATTTTGCTACTTCGTTTAATGCTTGAGTATATTCAGTCATAAAATTATGAGATAATCAAAGTTTTAACCTCTTGCACCAACTTTTTAATTTCAAGTATATCTTGTCTTGTATCAGTGCTGGAGTGACTCTTTGCCTTTACTTAAGTAACGCCTATTGACAACACTTCCTCTTTAATATAATCGTTATTCTTGCAAATGTATTCTGTCTTGTTTTTGCTTCCTCTAGCTTATGTAAAGCTAGATCGATTTTATTATTCAAACCTGAATACTTATCCAAGTTTTGGTATTCTTTGAATAAACTTTCAAATTTTTGGTCTAAGTTATCTTGTCTTTTTCCCCAAGATATGTAAAAGTTATATATTAAATCGATTTACGTATTTAACTGGCTATGAGATGAATGCCAGATATGCTCTTCAGAAGGATTTACTCTACACCTTATATTTAGATTTTCCTTAGTATTTATAACTTTACCTGCGCTAACTTCTAGGTTTAAATATTTTAACCTTTCAATGATTAAACGCTGGACCTGATACCAACAATATAGGGAAATAAATTTTTATTAAACTAGCTTAATATGTGATTAGATTTTGATTAGGTTAATTTGGGATTAGGTGGAAGTGGTAGACAGGTATTCTTTTTATCTTGAATAGTATTTACTATTCAGCACTATTCACAATAGTGCTCCACTATTAAATACACTATTTGGAATAGTATTCCACTATTCACAATAATATTTAATTCAATATGATTACCTTCACGTTCTAACTTGATTATATATTTAATGCAGGATCTATTTAGGCTGGCGAGGCCAACAATTCGTCCGCGATGTGCGTAAAGGTGTAAAATCCTACCAAGACTCACCATTTTTCATTATGTTGCATCAGATGTAGCTAGTTATTCACTTAGCAGTTTTAATTGCAAATTTATGGGTTAAATTCTATCGCCTTCCCAGGCAGTTCCACCAAGGAACACTTCACGCCACAAGGTTCTCATTCAAACGCCACTGGCTACAGAGAACTACACACGCAGAGGTTTCTCCTATAGGATCCCTAGCATAAGAACTCGTCCATAAATTCATAAGTAAAAATACCAAGTGAAACCAAGAAACTACATCATTTCAACAACATAATTTATATGGCTCCTTCGGGAGGCCCCAGGATTACACAAACTAAAGAAAATTACCTTCTAACTTCCTTCTGAGCCTTACAATGCTCCGGATATGTGGCTCTTATTGCAGGATGAAACTACTACTACTACTACTACTGAGCAACGAGCTTGCTAGCTGGGTTGCAGCTCTTGCTCTATCGGTGGCTGGTGGCTCTCCCGCCTCGGTGCCCTCTCTTTTGCAGTGTGTCTCTTTATAGGCGAGAGAGCAGCTCTCTGGATGGCTTCCGGAGAATGCACCTCTTATTTTATATGTAGTAGGGATGCATGCGTGTCCCTAGGTGATGGATAAGAGCGAGAGGATAGTGCCCCGACAAACTTCAATCTTCAGGAATCTATCAAATCTTTGCTTTGTTCACGTGGGCATTGTCTCTGTGAATAATTGGCTGGCTCTCTTTTTTCTTCTTCGCTGCCAGCGATGCACTTCTTCATGCCTTCAGATAGGTAGCTCTTCCTTAGAATCCTTGTGTCAGTGTATGCATTATTGCATTAAGGCTGCTTAAATATTCAACACTGCTTATTTATTTAATTTAAATTTAATTTTAACTTGATTAAATATTAGACATGGCTTATTATTATTATTATTATTATTATTATTTTTTTTACAGGTGTCCTCCTGCCCATATAATTGATAATACCTTATCAATATTTAAGATTTATTATGAGAGATAGTATTCCACTATTCACAATAATATTTAATTCAATATGATTACCTTCACGTCTAACTTGATTATATTTAATGCAGGATCTATTTAGATTAGGCCAACAATTCGTCCGCGAAGCAAGAAAGGTGTAAAATCCTACTAGTACTCACCATTTTTCATTATGTTGCATCAGATGTAGCTAATACGTTCACTTAGCAGTTTTAATTGCAAATTTATGGGTTAAATTCTATCGTCTTCCAGGCAGTTCCACCAAGGGAACACTTTCACGGCCACAAGGTTCTCATTCAAACGCCACTGGGCTACACAGAGAACTACACCTAGGTTTCTCCTAGGATCCCTAGCATAAGAACTCGTCCCATAAATTCATAAGTAAAATACCAAGTGAAACCAAGAAACTACATCATTTCAACAACATAATTTACATATGGCTTCTTTCGGGAGGCCCCAGGATTACACAAACCAAGAAAATTACCTTAACTTCCTTCTTGAGCCTTACAATGCTCGATATGGTGGTTTATTGCAGGATGAAACTACTACTACTATTACTACTGAGCAACGAGCTTGCTAGCTGGGTTGCAGCTCTTGCTCATCGGTGGCTGGTGGCTCTTCTCCGTTCGTGCCTCTTCTTTGCAGCAAGTGTCTCCTTTTATAGGCGAGAGAGCAGCTCTTCGATGGCTTCGAGAATGCACCTCTTATTTTATATGTAGTAGGGATGCATGCGTGTCCCTAGGTGATGGATAAGAGCGAGAGGATAGTGCCCGACAAACTTCAATCTTCGGAATCTATCAAATCTTTGCTTTGTTCACGTGCATTGTCTCCGTGAATAATTGGCTGGCTCTTCTTTCTTCTTCGCCACAGCTGATGCACTTCTTCATGCCTTCAGATAGGTAGCTTCCTTAGGAATCCTTGTGTCAGTGTATGCGCATATACATGCCAAGGCTGCTTAAATATTCAACACTGCTTATTTATTTAATTTAAATTTAATTTTAACTTGATTAAATATTAGACATGGCTTATTATTATTATTATTATTATTTTTTTTACAGGTGTCCTCCTGCCCATATAATTGATAATACCTTATCAATATTTAAAAGATCTATTATGAGAATTTCTATCAATATTCGGTCGGGTATAGGTCCTCCCATACCAATAATTGATAGCAATATCAATATATGCAATTTGGGCTTTATTCAGCCGCTGCCCATGCCCTGCTATGTCCATATGATCCTCATCATTTAATAGATTGAAATCAAATTTTCATCACATTCTTTCTTTATTTCTTCAAATTTTTCATCCATTTCTTGCCTTAATTCTTTTAATATTTCCTCCTTTAATTCTTTCTTTATTATCTTTGAAAATTCTTCAAACCTTTATCCATTTCTTGATCCATGTATTCACTGTCTAAAGGTCGCCCCTTTAGAAGGCATTCTTGGTATGTCTTATATTTTGGGGATTCTTCCTTCTTTATATTTTTTGAGCTTGATGCTCCCCCTGTGGGAGTTTGGTTATGCCTCTTTTCATTTGGATATAGTCTTTGGCCTTGGGTCAATATAATAATCTGGTCCTAATACCTTTCTTGCCCAAAGTAAGGCCTCATCTATACTGTAATATCTTTTGAATGTTAAATCTCCTCCATTTCTTTTGCATCTATTTTTTCAATCATAATATTTTCCCATTCCAAATATATGCCAGGTTTATTTCCATCGAATATGAGATATAGAGCTCCTTTGGTATTTCAACCTTTGCTGGCTTTGGCACATTTTTGTTTAATTCATTAAAATATTCAGCCAAACTGTTGAGAATTGATAAAAATACCCTTGTTCGTCTTTTGGCATATTAAACCGTTATCCAATATGCATCTTTGGGCTTCATCGAGCTTAATATGGGATTTTGGCTTAAAATTGAATGTATTTGGCTGAAACATTTTCAGCCTATTTTCTTCTCCAAAGAGAGATATTCATCCTTGTTGGCTAATAATCCTCTCTTCATTCCTGCAAATTTGATGCACGAGAAAATATATCAGGTAAGGTATTGTCCTTCCTTTAATATGCTCAAAAATAACTTTATAACCATTCCAGCTATGGTGTCTTCAAATAAGACCCATCTTCGTTGAGCTTTTCTTACTATTAATTTTATTGTAGTATCGATATATTTCACAGTCTGTTCGTATGTAAATTCTTTAAATCCTAGATATAACCTAAATGCATTTATTGCATTTACCACTGCAAGAATTTCTCTATCAATATTATTTACCGCCTTTAATTTGTAACTTCCAAGCATATCTGCATATTTTTTTCGTCGCCTTTGAGAGTATTTATTGGGCTTTTGTTTTAGTATCGCACCCCATCCTACCTTAGATGCATCTGTCTCAATTATAAAATAATTGTCTTCTAGAGGCAATTCTAGGGTTTTAAATTCTTGACCTTTTCCTTGATGGCCTTTACTAATTTTATATCTTCGAATTGAAGTATCTTTGACCATTTTTTCTTAATTTAGCATATAAAGGTCCTGCTAGCTTTGCTAAGTTATCTATATAGTTTCAAGTAGTTTACAATTCCTAAGAACTGTTGTAAACCTTTTTATCACTCATATTATCAGGAAACTCTAGTATTTTCTTTGCAATATGTTCTTGTAGATATATCTTTCCTTCTCCTATTTCATGACCAAGAAAATTTATTTTCTCTTTGCAAATTTCCATCTTCTTTTTAGATAGTATGAGCCCATTTTGTTCTACCTTCAAAGAACACTTCAAGATGGGCTATATGCTCTTTTGTATGATTTTGAGAATACTAACAAATCATCACGATACTAATATAAATGCTTGATTCTCATTAAATATATTTTGCATCTTTCTTTGAAATAGTGCAGGTGCATTCTTTAGGCCTAATGGCATTACTAGCCATTCATAATGGCCTTGTGGACAAGTAAATGCTGTCCGGGAATAGATTCTTCAGCCATTTTTACTTGCCAAAATCCTGCTTTAAATCGAATTTGGAGAAATATTTACTTCCTTGTATTCTGTTAATCCATTCCTGCTTATTGGGTATGTTGTATGCATCGTCAACTGTATTATCATTAAGCCTTTTAAAGTTAATTACCATTCTAGATTTACCTCTAACTTCTTCAGATGATTTCTAACTATAAGCAGCATCGATGAGGGCTTCGCTTTCTCTTATAGCTTTTAACTAATAACTCTTCAATATGCATTTTGAACTCTTCGATATCTTTAGGAGTAGCTTCTATTGGTCCGACTTAATTATATAATCTGGATTTATGATATTTATTTTGCAAACTATAGAGTTCTTATCCCAATGCTTCATTGGTATTCTCCAATAATTTGTATGCTTTCTAGTCTTTGCACAATCTTATCTATATCCTTTTAGATTTTATATCTCTATACCAATTTGAGAAAATGATTGCAACCCAATGCATTCTGTACATGTATTTTCTATATGATATTCTTCTATGGTCTCACTAAGTTCTTCGCCTTACAGAATTCAAGGATCTGGACTTGTGCTATATTCATCATCTAAATTAGATATTTCTACATTTTGCAAGGACTTTCTTTGTTTTCGACTTCAGATATGTATGGAACATTATCTTGATAAGGATAAATGTTACACCCTCTTCATGTATGATTGTGGTCTGTAAAGATTGTTGTAAAAATCTTAACCCTATTATCATGTCATCATTTATTACTGACAAATCTCTTATTGTAATTTCATCTATTATATATTTTGTGCCATTTATAAGCTTCAATATTATATGCTAACTGATTATGGATCTTCTTTATTCCTGACATATCGGTAGATACTTCAGCTTTATTATCATCTATAGTTTCAACTATTTCGGACATCTCATAAAATATTTATCATGGATGATATTTTTAGTGCAACCGTATCTAATAGTGCCAGATTTTATATGAAATATTTGGCTTCGAACAATCTTAACTGGGATCCTTATTCCTAACACTTCTTTGAATGGTAATCGAACAATATATTTGTTTCAAAACTAGTAATTGCATCTTTCAATTGTATTAATTTGTCTCTTTTTATCCCTTACCGTTATCATTTGCTCTTTCATTTCTGTGTTTTTTGGAACATTATCATTTTCCTCTTTACTATTTTCTAACTCATCTTTAAGTTTTCTAGCTCTGCTTCTAGCTTATTTATTCTATTTTCTAAATTTCTAACCCATGGATAATATTCGCCTTCGGGTTCCAATTCTATCTCTTGTCTCCATTTTTGATTATTGGCTTTAGACATGAGGCACATGCTTGTTTTAAACACAAGCTAGTGAACCTATTATCTTGGCTTGGGTAATATATACAGAAAGCACATTTTATGTTATAATCACCTTTTCCTCTAATCCAATCATGTTCACAATCTACTTGGTTCATCATTTCAATTTTAAACCGGCTAAATCATCTATTAGGTCTATTTCATCTTCACTTGATTCATATTCGGAGCCTCATTTTCTACTTCATCTGTTTTATAATTGATATACTCATCGCCTTTATTTCATCATCACATACTAATATATTTTCATTAACGCTATCTATAATTAACACTCTCTCTTGTTCTTCATATTTGCTAGAGTATCTTTTCTGGTCTTTATTAGGGCATGTTCTACTTAGATGATCGGAGAGTTACATATGAAACACCGCATGTTTTATCATAGGTTTTCTTGGGATTATATCTTCTTACATTTTTTTATGCAAGAATTCTATTGTCCTGACCTTCTTAAGAAATATCTTTCTTTGTTCTAAAATTTCTATTATCTCTCCTTTGTGGTTTATAATATTTGTTTTTCCTATGCCTTTCTTCTCCATATGTAAGTGGTATTTGGACTATGTTATTGCAAAAATTATAATCTGATTTCTTCATAGATCTTTGGGCTTGAATACTAGTACACACCTTTCTTAATTGTTTGAAAACAAATGTTACAGCTTGAGATATATTTACCACGTTTCCCGCTGTTTCCTTTTTATATTCTTCAAATATTATTGACCCTAGGGGTCAGGCAACTTATTAAAATATCTTTCTACTACGCCTACATTAAAACCTTGTTTAGCAGTAGTAGCATTATACAAATAATGCGGAAAATTCTTTAATACCTTTCCAGCTAGTTAATGTTAATTTTTCTATTTCTCTTAACCTTTCATTTTGCAATGAGGTATGACCTAATTCTGGATCTTCTGCTATGATCATATTTGAGATAACATTCGAAAGTTATTAGGGTTACTTCCTGCCCTTTTTAATTCTTCATATTGACTAGGTATGATTCTACCCATTGTTCCCAAAGAACTTTTACAGATTCTCCTAAAATGTTTCAAGATATGTTAACATATCTTCTACCTTAGTGCCTATGCTATACTGATTTTGTATATATTTTTGTACTATTAAACCTTTCCATATGCTAATTATATTCGCCAATCTATTGGATCATGAGCTGCTAGGTTTAATATGGCACCATCATTTTATAATTTTGGAATTGCAATGGTTTTTCAAAATCTCTTCTTTTAGTACCCATGTATCTATATTGTCCTGGGATATATGTAGGTTGATAATCATCTTTTTCTCGAGGCCATTGTCCAGCTGTCCTGGTAGGTCTCTCTTTTCTCCTTCTCTTTACAGATGATTCTCCATATCCCCTTCTTTTTACCACTACTTTCTACTTCCATGGCTTCCATTGCATTGTCTAAATTATGTAGTCCCACATCATCTAGTGAGTTATAGAAATCACTATTTTGTTCGAATCATCATACTTTCATCTTCTAACCACATTTCTTTTATTAATTCCTCCTCTTCCTCATAACTTTCTAATAATAACTTATTATTTATATCCCATTGCTCTTCTTCACTAACAATTTCTTCTTTTTGAATAATATTCTTATCTTTATTATTATTATTGATAGAATTTTTATTAATAATAGCATTTGCTTTTCTTTTCATGGATGCTATAATTTTATCTTCCATGCTTGAACTACTAGTGGCAAACATTTTATCATTTTTAAGCTTTTTTAACCTTGCAATTTCTCTAATGATAAATAGTTCTCTTCTCTAATTTTCGCCAATCCTTTGTCATAGAATGACTATATTCCCATTCAATATGCTTTAGCTTCTTTTCCCAATGAATTATTTCGTCATCTAAATTAGGCTTTTCCATACATTCAGATATACCTTTATTCTTATCATCATTAATTTCTGATTCTACATAAATGATTCGAGTCTTCTATTGAAGCAGCTTTATAGTTCATAAATCGAATACTACTACTTCCTTCACAATTTTGATAGCTTATGTAATTTTCAGGTTGCTTTAATTCCTTTTTCTATTAGATCTCCTATCTTCCATTCTTCTCCTGCTCTTTCTTCGAGCCAATTTTAAGAGGATTCATAAATTTAATACCTTTTGATTGCATGCTATCAATTACGCCATTCACATTCACTCTATATCTGGAGCTACTTCTATTAGTGAGCCTTCCTATAAATTCTATGCTTACTAGCAAATTTGTTCCTTTAAAATCTTCATAACCTTTAGTTTGGAAACCAAAACTCATTTTTTCAATAAATTCTTTTACAGGCATCATTAGGTCTGGAGCTATATAGGTTATTAATCTATTTTCATTCATGTCTCCTTCCAAAAATCCTAATGCTGCTTTGTCTACTGATTCCCATCTTCTATCTAATAATGTTATTAAAACCTTTGCACCTAATTTCTTTCTTGTCATACCTTTGACTCCTATGATATACATACCTTGATGAATATATTTATAACCACAATATTTTAGTTCATTTTCAATATTTTTGCTTACAATTTTAAATCTATGGTGTGTTAACACACTTAATTCTACTTCTCGGATATTCTATATAGACCACTTTTACTTTCAAACATACCCATGTGGTATACTTGTCAGCTGGCTTTATATTTTCTCAGTGGTATCTTTTTGATATCTTTCTAGATCTCTTTGTATATCTATAACTTCTTCAATGCTATCAATATCATCAGCTTTGCATGATAATCTATGCTTCATGGCCAGAGGTCTTGAATCTTGCCTTACTAATTGAGGGTTTTATCTTCTAAGGAAGCCTTTAGATACGCCCATTTTTCTGAATTAATATTTCTAGTAGAGGCAACTATTCCGATGATGATAACACAATTTCTTTGTTGCTTTGAACACTTTTAGCTTATCTAA
>JAHIAM010017875.1:0-10625 GCA_021605205.1 Aegilops longissima | reverse complement strand
AGGAGGGGATTGCAAAACGGACAACGGGAAAAATGCTCGAATCATGAGACTAACAGTATGCAAATGCGATGCACAGATGACATAATATAAAATGCATGACACGGACAAAATGCAAAAAGAAGAAAACCCAACCACGGAGGGAATATCATATATCAATGCCGAAATGGCAAGAGTTGAGTTACAAATATGGAAAGTTACTCCGGTGTTACAACACTCCACCACTATAAGAGGATCTCGCCCCAGATCTAGGACCTGAAAGAACTCCGATACTCGAACGGAGGTGATCCTCGCCCGTGTAGCTTCGGTCGGAATGGTGTGACCACTTCACTTTCAGGAATTTGATTGACTTGTTGCGTAGTCTTGCGCTTGCTTTCTTCAAGAATAGCAACGGGTGCTCATGATAAGAGAGATCTTCTTGAAGGTCAATCTTCGTTGATAGTGCCTCGAGTCTTGAAGCACTTATGTCGTGACACGTGAAACACATCGCACGCTTGCAAAGTTGGATGGAAGCTCGTTGATAGGCTAGATCGCTTTTTCCCAATGATCTTGAAAGGACCCACGATCTAGGGGCAAGCCTTTGATACCGGAGCGACGATCGCCTTTCATTGAGAGACGCGAGGTAGACATGGTCTCCGATTTCAAAAGCCACATCACGGTGCTTATCATCATAATAGTTTTCCGCGCGATTGCGCTGCTTTGAGATTCTCAAATGACTTGGCACATTTCTTCCGCTTCGGATCAAGTCATTGCCAAGAAGATTATGCTCACCGCCCTGCACTAATTGAGAGGAGTACGCACTTTCGCCATAGAAATTTTAATGGGGCCTTGCCCGAACTCGCTGGAAGCTGTTGTTGTAGAGAACTCGCATATGGAAGACAATCTTCCCACTTCATACCGAAGAAATGACACAAGCCCCGAGCATATCTTCAAGGATTTGATTTACTCGCTCAACTTGGCCACTTGTTTGAGGATGGAAAGTCAGTCAAACGAATGTTGGTGCCTATGGCCTTCCAAAAGAATCCAACTTGGAGGTAAAGATGCTGCCACGGTCCAAGAAATCACTTGTGGAATGCCGCAAGGAGACAATCCTCGAGGTGTATAGCTCCAACCTGAGCTGCTGTGATGGATTCTTTGATAGGAAGAAAATGAGCCACTTTAGTAAGCTTGTCAATGACAACAAAGATAGCATCATTTCCACGCTTGGACTTTGGAAACCAGTCACAAGTCCATTTCAATATGATCAAACTTCCATTCAGAATAGCAAGAGGTTGAAGGAGACCACCTGGTCTTTGGTGTTCTGCTTTCACTCTTCCGCAGACATCACACTCATTCACGAATTGAGCAATTTCGCTCATTCGAGTCCACCAATATGACTGCTTGAGGTCATGGTACATCTTCGCATTTCCGTGATGAATGGATAGAAGCGAATTGTGAGCCTGCTCATAATGACTTTTCTCGATCACCCTTAGGAACCACAATCCGTCCTCAAGAAAAGAGTATCTTTGTCATCAACGTGGAAGCACTTGTACTTGAATGCCCTTGTCGATACCACGCTTCACCTTTTTCACCATGGTATCCGAAGTTGAGCCTCACGAATCTGATCTTCCAAAGTAGGAGAGACTATGAGGTTGGCAAGAAAGCCTTGAGGAACAACTTGAAGATTCAGCTTATGGAAAGCTTCAGAGATCCTCCGAAAGGGCTTGAGGATTAGATCTGCAGTAAGCTTTCCCGCCAAAGCATCTGAATGACATTGGCTTTGCCTGAGTATATTCAATACTTGGGTTGTACTCTGAATCATTTCACCCATCGAAGTCGCTCGAGGTTGAGGTTTGGCTGAGTGAAAATGTACTTGAGACTCTTGTGATCGTGAAAATGTCCACTTTCCTTCCCAACAAGAGATGTCTCCACGTTATCAATGCATGGACAATCGCCGCCAACTCAAGATCGTGAGTGGGTAGTTCTTTCCTGGGCTTCAATCAAGAGGTATAAGCCACAACTCTTCTCTTGCATTAACACAAAGACCGAGACCTTGAAGAGAAGCATCACGTAAAACTTCAAATGGCTTGGATTCATCAGAGGAGTCAAGACAGAGCTGTGACGAAGTTTCTTTTGAGGGTATTGAAAGCAACGCCACACTCGGAGACCGTATATACTTACATGCTTCCGAGAAGGTTGGAAAGAGGCTTTGCAATCTTGGAGAAGTTCTCAACTAATCTTCGCAATAGCTTGCAAGACCGAGAAAATCATGGAGCTGCTTGACATTCCGAGGAGGTTCCTAATTCACAATTTGGACACCTTCTCGGATTAACAGCGATGCCCTTGGCAGAGATGATATGACCAAGATAAAGCACTTCATCAAGCCAAAATTCACATTTGGAGAACTTAGCATAGAATTGATACTCCCGAGCTTGTCTAGCACCAATCGCAAATGTTTGGCATAATCCTTCTTATTCTTGGAGAAGACCAAAATATCATCAAGATAGACCAAGGTGAATTCATTGGTGTAGGGATTGAAGATGAAATTCATCATCCGGAGAATGTTGGAGGAGCATTGACGAGGCCAAAGACATGACAAGATATTCATAAGAACCAAAGCTTGTTCTCAATGCTGCTTGGGAATATCTTGTTCACAATGCAACTGATGATACCCCATCGAAGGTCAAGCTTGGAGAACACGTAGCACCTTTGAGTTGCTCAAAGCTCATTGATGTTGGAAGTGGATACTTGTTCTTGATTGTCTTCTTATTCAATGGACGGTAATCGACGAAAGTCGGTCCGCCCATCCTTCTTCCCGGACAAAAGAACACCACAACCCCAAGGAGATGAACTCGGTCTCGATCAAACCCACGCTCTTGTTCATCGAGGCTTCTTCAATTCCTTCACCTTCGGTCCAAGCTTGGGGACGCTTGTAAACGGGTTCAAGGTTGTGCTCAAGATCGATAACAACTCAATCGCCGATGAGGAGGCATACCCAAGCTCTTCCGAAAGACATCTTGGTACTCACAAACGATCGAATCGAGAGATAGCATTCATTCGCCTTTCTCATCGAGAGAAAACAACCAATGGTTTCATCACGAGCGCATAAATGATCACATCATTAGAAGAGTGAGTCAATTGAATTTCGCAGCACAATCGCGAGCTTGGCCGATAAAGCCACCCATTCCGAGAATAAGATCAATATCCGAGTCACCAAGGACAATTGGTTTAGACAGAAATCTATAATCGCCCATCTTGATAGAAACATCCGAGACATAATTATTAGTCCATCCGCTTACCCGGGACACAATCTTCAACGGAATAGGAAATTTTTCCCACAAACTCATGCTTGGCAACAAAGGTCTAAATGAAAGAAAGCGATGCACCAAGATCAAATAAGACTTTTGCAGAATTTCATTAATCGAGAATTACCCATTATCACATCAAGATTCTCCGCTTGAGCTGCATTCATATTTGACCTTGGCATACTTTGGATTATGTTGACCACCGCATTGCCGGAAGATTTACAGAGGAGGAGGCGGAAGGCGCCCGTTGAAGCACTTGTTCGATAGTGACCTTTCTTCCGACACTTGTTGCAAGTCACTTCGCAAGCGGACGGTGGTAAGGAGCACTTGACCTTGGAGCTTGAGAATTAGACTTGTTCGATAGCTTGGGTTGGGTGGGTGGAAGATCCACGGCCACCCGAGTTCTTCCCGATAAGGTCGAGGAACGGAGGAGGAGGAAGGTAAACTTGCCGCTTAGTGCCACTTGAGAGGAAGAAGAGGACTGAATCGGATCCCGATTCTTCTTAGAAGCCTCACATTTGAGGGCAGCTTCTTGCTTCAGCCATGTTGTAGAAATCATCATACTTATCCGCCCAAAAGCACAAGAGCTAATTGCGATCCTCTCGCACCACCTCCAATTGATAGATCATACTTTTCATCGTGCACGCCTTGCTTAGCAAAACGAAGCGAAGCCTTCGAATGGATATTGTATTGATAGATGGATATGATGCCTTGCTTGAGATTGCGGAACTCCTCACGCTTGCTTCAACAACACTTTTCGAATGTGATGAGCTCAAATCACGGCGAACTCATCCTGTAATGACACGACCTCCCGAATCTTTGTATTGCCGGTACCACCGCCAGCTTGATCCTTGAGTTGAAACGATGCAAACTTGACAAAGTCCTCGTGTCCGACATTGGTACAATCAAAATGCTTGAATGTCCACTAACCAATCGTCGGCTCAGGCCTCAACACGTAAACCAAAGACTTCGCTGATTAGCGAGGAACCGATCGAGAGTAGCAAATGGCTGATTGTTGCCTTGACCTTGATTTCCTTGATTGCCTTGCCCTCGAGTACGCTTTGCAAGAGCTGCAAAATCATCTCGAGCATTGGCATTGGTCTGCCATGATAGCTTGGCCCCTCGAGGCGGAGGTGGAGGTGGAGGTGGAGGTCTGACCATCCCCATCATTGCGATCCGGATTCAGACGCTAGGAGCCATCCCAAGAGGGTGACATCCGTTAGTCCTTTGATAGACAAATAGATAAGTAGAATCAACGGATAGAAATTGCAACATATAGTCTTCACAATAAAATTAACAAGAATGAACGAATGAATTCCAAAGTTAATCATCACACGCCCATTAAGGTGAGAAGCCACTTAGATAAAGATATGGAAACAACATCTGTTTAGAAACAAATCAATATCACAAATAAAACAAAAGATTGGCTTTAGAATGAGCCGGAAAAACACATGATAGAGATTTCGCCAAAGTGTTCGTGGGGGGCCCACACGGACACGACGGATAGCGGACGTTTAATGACAAACAAGACGCCCCAATCAGCATAGCCAAGGATTCTTTAAGACGCCTCGCGACCACGGAATCGACCATGAATGGGCGGACCACTAGACGTTGAACCCCAATCTCAAATCATACATCCGCCGGAAAGAATATCCCGAAGCTACTAGAATTCCCACCTTAAACTCCCCAAACTTTCTGGTTATGTCTGGTGTTGGGTAAGGGACAACAAAATATATCACCCAAACTAACAATACCTAGATCCAACCAGATCCATCCACAACACATAACCAAGAAATCCTCGAAATCGGGTAACCTTCAAAAACATCCATAAAGTCATGGCAATTTCCCGACTCGCCAAGATGGGCTATCGGGTTATCTCACCAACAACTGCACAAAAGAGATTTTGGCGGCAAAACTCGTATTCCGAATGCAACGATAAAATTGTGACGACAACACCCGAGCTCAACTCCCCGGACACCGCCACAACCCCTAAATGTCGAGGCACCAAGAACAATGTTCTCGCCACAAAACCATCGGAACGATTCCAAGATACCCACGGATCCTAAAATTTTTTAGTGAAATTGAGAAGAGGAGAGTCAAAATCACGAGAGACCTCACCGAGGACGAAGGACCGGGAGTAAAAGAATCCCTCCGATATATATAATCCTAAGACTCAAAACATTTTCCATTCTAGACTCAACAACGCCAAAGAACAATCAAGTAGGGGGCTCCAAGTCGGGAAGGCTCGAACCAACTTGAACGCCGACGGTTATATCTCCCACGTGTCGAGGCACGACTTAGAGGCATAACCGCATTGAAAGCAATGTCGCAAGTGAGGTAATCTTCACACAACCCATGTAATAATTAAGGGAAAGAGATACATAGTTGGCTTAAATGCCACTTCCCAAGACATAAATAAACATCCATCATTCGAGTAACTCAAGGTCCACTCACGGAACCAAAATAAAAGAAGATACCCCAAATGCTAACAGATCCCTAATCGCCCCAACCGGGCACCACCATCGATCATCGGAAAAGACACATAGTAACGACCACGCCTCCTCCGAACTCCCACTTGAGCTCGGTTGAGTCACCTGACCGCATCGCCGGAACCCGCAACTGTTTGAAGTATCCGTGAGTCACGGGACCAAAGAATCTCACACCCGCGAGATCAAGACTATTTAAGCTTAATAGGGGAACATGGTAGTAAAGGGAGCTGCAGCAAGCGCTAGCATATATGATGGCTACATCGCAAAAGAGAGCGAAAGAGGAGCAAAAGCACTGGAAGCTAAAAGCGATCAAGAAGTGATCCAACTACTTACGGACATAACTCCAACATCTGTTCACTTCCGACTACAGAAGAGACCATCACCACACGCGTTGATGTGTATTTTATTTGAGGTCAACTTCGGTTTTCTACAACCGACATTAACAAATTCCCATCTCCTTAAACCGGGCACGGCTTTAAAGATATTACCCGCAGGGTGTCCTAACTTAGCCCATTATAAGCTCTCACGGTCAACAAAGGATATTCTTCTACCGAAGACCCGATCAATCTGAACCACCAAGACATTTCAAAGAATAAAACAAGACCAAAAGCCCCGAAGCCGACAAACCCGATAGGAGCTCAATTCCGCTTCTGGCACATCCGGATGAACACACGACGAAAACCAAGATGCCCCAAGTTGCCTGTGGCACCGCAAGTGGTTTTAGTTTGACCAACACTCGAGGAGCATTGGCCGGGGTTAAATAAAGATGACCTGGCTCGGAAACCCGGGGAAAAG
Organism: Aegilops longissima; assembly: GCA_021605205.1. NCBI lineage: Eukaryota > Viridiplantae > Streptophyta > Magnoliopsida > Poales > Poaceae > Aegilops > Aegilops longissima. The sequence goes on along the minus strand of JAHIAM010017875.1, from coordinate 4,060 downwards.
GCGGGGCAAATGGTAAAACCAAAGTTGGGCCTTGGGAAGTCTTACAAAGCGAATTCAAGGGGTCCCATAAATCACCCAACCGTAAGGAACGCAAATCAAGGAACATAACACCGATGACGGAAACTAGGTGGCAAGAGGGAACAAAACACCTGCATAAGGCCAGCCTTCCACCCTTTACCAAGTATATAGATGTATTAATTATAGCAATATATATATATTGGATATCCCCAACAAGTAAACATGTTCCAAAGAGGAACAACATCTCCATGTTCCAACAAGGAACAAACTTCACCACCGCAACTAGCAACGCTTATAAGAGGGCGAGCAAAGCGTAACATAGCCAATCAACGGTTTCAGGAAAGGATGGTTAGGGGCTAACATGGTAATATGGGTGGTATGATATAGCAAGTGGTAGGCATCGCAACATAGGCATAGCAAAAGAGCAAGCAACTAGCATAGCAAAGATAGAAGTGATTTCGAGGGTAATATTGCTCGAATGTTCTTGAGTTGTAAAGCTTGATCCTCAAAGTTCTCAACAGGTTCCTCGTCACGATGCCTCCCGACTTACCCAAAGCAACAACACAAACAAAGGAACCAAATAAATGTAATGCACAATCAACATGATGCAAAAATGACATGATATGGATGCGGCAATGCTTAAAGCGCCCGAAGGTAATGATGAACCAGGCATCAACTTGGCAAACCAAGTATGCCACTGAAAGATGAGATGATTTCGTTGAAATCGATATAAAGATCACCGAAACGGATGCACGGTTTGAAATGACAAGCAAAACAAGAATGGCAAATCCCATTAACAGCATGATGCCACTTAGCAAGCAAAATTAATTGTTACTGCACCCAAACGTATCAACAAAGCAATGGAAGTGATCTACACAAGATGCTCGACAAAAGATGAGCACTGAGATACGGCTAGTTCACAACATAACAGGTTCAAACAAGCATGGCAAAAGTGCACAAAATATCAGGCTGGACATGGCAAAACAGCATCAGGTTGCAATGTTCAGAGCAGCAAAACTACATGCTACAGGACCTTAAAATAGCAAAACATGGCATGGCATGAATCTACTCAAAGCATAGACAAAACCCTTACTGACCATAAGCCAAAAGGACTAGAAAATATAGTAACACCCATGTCAATATTGAAAGTTTTAACAGATTCAGCAACATGACATGTCAAAACTGATAACGAGGGGCATGTTTACAAGCTCAATGCACTACACAGAGCCTTAAATGATAAACTAAGCATACATACATCAAGAAACATGGCATAGAAGACATAATGGCAAGAACAATACCATAGCATAAATGGATCAACCACAACAAGCTTGGCAAAATTGAATAACCTGTAAACAATCTGCCAGGAAACATTTGATAGCAAAAGTAGAGCTCGATTGACCAAGCTATGGCACTATAATTGCAAACAAAGGCATGGATGGATAGGGCAAGACATGCTTTACAAAACATCCTTACTGAAGTATCTCAAAATATGCATAGATCTCTGGTAGCATCAAGTTAACATGGCATCAAAATCAGCTAAAACAGGGCTGAAATCAGTAACAGGGACACCTACTTTGCATGCTTGTGCTAGTCACCACATAGATCAAAAAATACATGGCAACACCCTGAAAGATGGCATGGCATATTTCAAAACACATGTAGGACTCAATTCATAGGGTGCACACAATAATTGGCAAAATAATAAAGTGCAAGTTCTGATAAAAATCAGAAACTAACATCACATAGCACTCTTCCAACAGCATTTCGGGCATCAAGATGAGCTCAAATGAAAATGATTCAATGAGAATAAATGATCTACTCTTCGAGACGAACACTTTGACATATTATACGCGCAAAATGGATCTACAGATGCAAAGATATACCACTTTGAAAATGGAACAAAATAATACTAGATGCAAAATGACTTGGGGAAAAAAAAGGAGGGGAGAGGAGGGCCCCAAGGCGAGATTCCGAGGCCGGATCGGCCCGGACGACGCGGGCGCGGAGGCTCGCGGGAGGAGGAGGCGCCGGGCGGCGAGCGGGCCGAGGCGGCGGGCCGGCGATGGGCGCGAGGCCGGATCCACCCCGGGGCGACGACGCCGGCCATGGGGCGGCGGCCGGGCGCGGCGCGGAGCTGGAGGCCGTGGACGGGGGCGGGGGCGCTGGGGGTGCCATGGCTGGGGGGATGTCCCAAGGGGGAACCCGGGCGGGGAGATTTTTTAGGGTTAGGAGGAAGGACCCGGATTTGGGGGGGTTTGCTTAAATAGGCATAGAGGGGCTAGGAGAGTCCAAATGAGGGTAGCCCCACACGATCGTGGATCGAACGACGGAGAGCATGGAAGTGACTTAGATGGGTTATTTGTTTTAAGGGGTTTGCAACTTAAAAGAGGCCTTTGGAGGTGCGTTAACGTGAGTACCAAACGAGCCCAATGACCAAACTTGACCGTGGTTCGGTTGGTATACCAAGGCCACTAGACAAACCTCGTCCATTTCGAGAAGGTTTAATACACGCAACGGAAAATGTAAAAGGGACCCGGGAGAAGGAGGCGGATTGCAAAACGGACAACGGAAAATGCTCGAATCATGAGATTTAACACGTATGCAAATGCGATGCACATGATGACATAATATAAAATGCATGACACGACAAAATGCAAAAGAAAAAACCCAACCACGAGGGAATATCAATATCAATGCCAAAATGGCAAGAGTTGGAGTTACAAATATGGAAAGTTACTCCGGTGTTAAACACTCCACCACTAAAGAGGATCTCCCCAGATCAGGACCAAAGAACTCCGGATATTGAAGGAGGTGCCCCGGCCCTTGAGCCTTTTGGCGGTGGTTGACCCTTCACCGGAATTTGATTGACTTGGATTTGCCCTTTCAAGAAAGCAACGGGGCTTGATAAGAGAATTTCAAGGTAATTCTTTTAAGGCTCAGGTCTTAACACTTTTAAGTTTCCGCACACGCCGCTTGAAAGGATGGAATCTTTGGCTGATCGTCTTCCCAAGATTTGAAAGGCCCACATTAGGGGAAGCCCTTTGATAGAGCGAGGGTTTCATTGAGAGACCGAGGAGACATTCCCTTTCAAAAGCCACTCCGGGCTTATCTCAAATATTTTTCCAAATTGGCCCGTTTGAGATTCTTAAACGGAATTTTTCCCTTGGATCAAGTCATTGAAGAAGATGGCCAAGCCTCAAAGAAATCCACTTTTGCCAAGAGAATTTAAGGGGTTGCCTAACCAAGGTTTTGGAAGGAACTTTATAGGAAGAAATTTCCCCACTTTAGAAAAAATGAAACAAGTAGCATATTTCAAGGATTTGAACCGCCAATTGGCCACTTTTTAGGATGGAAAGTTGAAAACAATGTTGGTGCCTATGGACTTCAAAAGAATCCTTAATTGAGGTAAAATGCTGCCAGGCAAGAAATCATTTGGAATGGAAGGAGCAATTGAGGTGTATAGCTCGCCAACCACTTTGGAGGATTTTTGATAGGAAGAAATGAGCCCTTTGTAAGTTTAATACAACAAAGTAGCCTTTCCACGTTGACTTTAAAAAGTAAAGCCATTTCAAATGAAAACTTATTCGTAGAAAGGTTAAGGAGACCAAAGGGCTTTGGTTGCCACCTTCCCGCTCAACATTCCAAATTGACAATTTGCCTTGAGTACCAATATGACCCTGATCATTACATCTTCCCCAGTGAATGGTAGAAGCGAATTGTGACCCGTAAATGACTTTTTCCGATCCCCTTAAACCACAATCCGCCTCAAGAAAAGGTATCTTTGTCATCAAGGGGAAGCACTTTCTTAAAGCCCTTGGAACCACGCTTCACCTTTTTCACCAGGATCCAAGTTGAGCCTGAATCTGATTTCCAAAGTGGAGAGACTATAGGTTGGAAGAAAGCCTTGAGGAACAACTTGAAGTTCAGCTTGGAAAGCTTCACAGAGTCTTCCAAAGGGTTCGGATTAATCGGGAGAAGTTTTCCGAAAGCATCCGAATACATTGGTTGCCCAGAATTAATACTTGGGGCTTGTCTTTCACCC
>JAHIAM010017874.1:0-12587 GCA_021605205.1 Aegilops longissima | reverse complement strand
AAGGTGTGCCAACCACCAAGCAGACTATGAAGCTGGTTAGGCTAACCTGCATAACGTGTCACACTTCGCTCCCTTTGCTGCATGATATATGTTGTCGGGCTCAAGGCTAGATTGTCATCCTTGTGCTAGCCCGACCTCTTTCTCATTCCAAAGGATGCCGACCACAATCCGGATTATCTCATAATCCTTGTCGCATGGCCATGTTGTTCCTGGTCGGATCACACGAGGGGCCCAGAGTATATCTCTCCTGATCGGAGGGGCAAATCCCATCTTGCTCGACCATGTCTCGCAGCATGGGACTGGACAAACCCAAAACCTACCTTTGTAACTACCCAGTCACGGAGTAGCGTTTGGTCGGCCCAAAGCAAGTCTGTCACCATCCCGAGTACATGCGCCAACTCAGGTCTTAGGACATAGAACCTATGTTGTACTAGAGACTCACAAATGACATATCGCTGCCTCATAGTTGGGTCTGTCCGACTCGACCTTATTCGACTCGGATTCACTCACGCCGAATCCGACCAGACCTTTCCAAGTCCATATTATCCGTTAGCATCCAATGCTCCATGGATAGTGAGACCAAGCCATCGATCGTGTCATATGCTAGTCTAGTCGGCCAAGCCATCCACACAGCCCTTTCGACTAGGGATTTTTAGGACAGTCATCATACAATGCATAGTCCCACAAACAAGTCACGATTTGCTGATACACATCATTGATAATGTCTGTCGGTGTCAAACCGCGGATCTCGGTAGGGGGTCCCAACTATGCGCCAAGGCGGATGGTAACAGGAGACAAGGGACACGATGTTTTTACCTGTGTTCAGCCCTCTCGATGGAGGTAATACCCTACCCCGCTTGATTAATATTGATGATATGGGTAGTACAAGAGTAGATCTACCACGAGATCAAGGAGGCTAAACCCTAGAAGCTAGCCTATGGTATGATTGTTGTTCTTCCCACGGACTAAAACCCTCCGGTTTATATAGACACCGGATAGGTTAGGGTTACACAGAGTCGGTTACAATGGTAGGAGATCTACATATCCAGACGCTAAGCTTGCCTTCCACGCCAAGGAAAGTCCCATCCGACACCGGACGAAGTCTTCAATCTTGTGTCTTCATAGTCTTGGAGTCCGGCCGGACGATAGTCCGCTATCCGACACCCCTAGTCCGGACTCCTCAAGAGTCTCTCGAACCAGGCTTCAATGACGACGAAGTCCGCGCCGATATTGTCTTCGCATTGCAAGGCGGTTCCTCCTCCGAATACTTCATAGAAGGTTTTGAACACAAGGATAGTGTCCGCTCGCAAAACAAGTTCCACATAACACCGTGAGAGAGAATAATTTTGCACGATCTGTTGATTTATCCCGCGGCGTGACATCACACCCGCCAGCCTTTATATGAATCGCTTTTTACCGCTCCACCTTAGCTGCTTAGCGAGGCGTGTTTCCTTGGCACGCCTTATCAAAGCATAGATCGTGCCCCTTATTCCGGGATTCTCATCAATACGGATGTGGTAACCCATCCGCCCATTGATTACGGCGCTTGGGAGATAAGCTTAGTTTTACCAGTTGGTGGGGACGATAAATTCGTCTGGTCCATATAAGGGATAAGGATGCACCTTTTCACCTAAGCCTTCTTCCTCCTTTGCTCATCCATTTCACAAGACTCGAGCCCAGCGCCTAAGTCCGCACATCCCACCTCAACCTTCTCCAACCATGTCGAGCGGAGGCAGGTGGATGGCCTCTCCGCCACGGAGGGGCACATCACAAGATCGCTGGAGGCCGGATACTTGTCCGGCGATATCGCAACACAGCTGCCCGACGCTGGGCAGCTCATTCCAACCCCCAGCCCCATGAGAGGGTGGTGTTTCTCCCCACTTCCTCTCAAGGGACTAGGTTTTCCACTTCACCCATTTGTCCGGGGCTCATGTTCTACTACGGCCTCGACTTCCATGACCTGGCCCCAATATCGCCCTCAACATCTCGGCATTTATCGTCAGGTGCGTAGGCCTTCCTTCAGATCCAGCCCCACTTCGCCTATGGCTAAAGACCTTAATGTCGTCAAGGTTGTGGGCGACGCTGCGGAGTGCGGAGGCGCCATGGTCGGCAAGATGGCAAAAGTCCTATGGCTCGAGGGCCTTTGTGGAGACAATAAAGGTGGCAATCGGGTGGTTCTACATCACCGAGCCACGCCGATCGCGGAATGGGTGGCGCCCCCGACCAGATCTGATTCCCCATATGGCTCTCGCCATGGAAAGAGACGGGCCTGAAGTGGGGGATTCGACGAGCTATCCGACTCCAAACATGCGTCCAAACCTGATGGACAAGAATCTCAGTGCTTGTCGACGTAATCCGTGTGATGCTCATCCGCCGGATTCTCCCATGCCAACAACGGGCCTTCAATTTGTGGAGTTTGATCCGCACAGCACCGGTTCTTGAGCCGCTCTTCGATACTACATACGAAGATGCCCGGAAGGTGTTGTTCAAGGGCGCTGGTTCCCCGTGATCCGCTAACAAAGATCGCGGATACAGCCTGGCGCGCCAAGCCGGGCGAGGTAAGTTATTTTACCCTTTACGGGACTCTTTTTCATAGATTGACTCTATGTGGGATCTAAAACTCCCTATTCTTTGACAGATCTGGTTGAGGACGCCCGACAGATTAACTGTCCGCCTTTGCCGTAAGACCCAGCGGACACCCGATTGATGGTTAGCAGGCTCCGCACCCCATGGTGCCGGAGAAGAAGACTAAGAAGGAGGCCACGGAACTCAAGGAGCTCCCGACGCCAAAGCTGTTAGATTCTCAAGGTAATCTTCTCCCAAGACGCAGGAGGAGGAAGAAGAAGCTTCTCCCAGCCGGGGAGGAGAGGAAAGGAAGGCCGCCTAACCGGGAGGCCGGAGGGTCCAAGAAGGAAGAACCCTTCCTCCGACATCTCCACCAACGCCGACGACGACGAGGAGGATTGGCCTACAAGGGCCAAGCCCCGCGAGATCGTAAGTGTCCGGATACCCATGGCTTTTTATTATTGCAGAGTGTTCTCTAATGTCGAACAATCATGCAGCCCGCCCAAGGGCGTAGTTCACCGATTCATCGAGCGGGTCCCTAGGCTCGCCGGAAATGGAGAGTACTTCGCCCGACCGCCTCGCCGCCTCACGCCGCACGACGCCATGGTGGGGCCCCAAGGGGGCTTGGTCAAGAGGAGGTGGTGCAGAGGTGCCACAAGGCAACCTCCTGCACTCCAGCGCTGGGGGGGCAAGACCCTCAGGGCTCTAAGCCCACCCTTGTCCGGACTTCCATGCCGAACCTTCAGCGGTTCCGAGTCCCAAGCGGTCCTTCGCAAGAAGGTTAAGACGCCGATGTCCTCCATCCAACCGAGGCACCGGATAGCGATCGAGGCGCTTAACAGCGCTTCCATCGAGGAGGAGCACCGCACTGCATATGAGTGCGGTGATCCGAATAGTTCAGTCCGCCAAGAGCGGACCGATCAAGCCTGCATCAGCCTTCTAACAGCTTTGAGGTAAGTTTAGAATATGTAAAAATATTACCAAGACAGACAAGAGTTCTCGATGCTTAGTTCGGTGTTCGGAAAGAAAAGCCGGACTAAGGATCTAAAAAGATATACGCAGGAGTCTAAGATAAGTATGTCAATATGGGAATGCAGGCTGCGCTGCCGACCTCCGCCAAGACCGATCGCTGGAGGTCAATGCATTGAAGGTAACCTCGAGCGTCCGAGAACGAGCTCTGACAAGCCAAGAAGCAGCTCGAGGACAAGGAAGGTAAGTAATACCTTATTAAAGAAATACCTTATAGAAAAGGCTTTGGTTGCAAAAATAACAGAATAATATGGGTACCAGCAGGGCCACGAACGAGGTGGCGACTCTCAAGGAAGCGTGTCCGTGGTCGAAACAAATCGGCTGGGACGCACCGAGCGAGAGAAGGGGAGGCGAGCTGGCTACAGACGCCAAGAGCTCCAAGCTCTCGTGGAAAGACATGAGAGTTTGAGCGTGACTCAAGACTCGAGAGTCCGAGCTCGCCTGCTCTTGAGAGTGCCTGTTGCTAATGCCGAGGCCCAAAAAGCCCTCCAAGAAATTGAGTCGTAAAAGAAGATAGCGACGGGTAAGGCATTCTTTATGCAAAGCAAGCCTGTGAAAGTGAATTACCTATTACTTACCCGGATTCGAGCTCTCCAGAGCATTTGCAGATTTGCCCCAGAGGTGTCCGATGCTGCCGCATTCTACCGCCGCCAAGGAGGGGAGCTCGACGGAAAAGGTGTTCTGCATCGCGATGTCGAGGCCGAACGTCCGGTGTCCCCGAGCGACCAGCTGAAGTAGCTGGTCGAGCTCCACAAGGTCGCCGAACAGGCCATGAAGGGCCTTATAGCGCAGCTGTGGCCATTGGAGGCCATGCCCGGAGCTACTTCGCTTGGTGCAGCGTCTGGTGGATGCCTATCCACGGATTGAAGTCATCAAGCGCCCGCCTGCATTGAAGGTGTCCGTTGGCCCTTGCCCGTGCTAAAGTGCACTAGGGCAAGCTGGATGCGGAGAAGCTTGACGGATGGGCCACCAAGGGCCATGAGCATCGCATCCCAAATGTACTATGAGGGCCTCCTCAAGGGTGCCCGCCGAATAGCGTATGAGTGCTCCAAGGATGTAATTTTGAATAGGCTCGCATTTGTTATCCTCAGACGCTGAAAACTTGTTCATATGCGCTTAAGCAACGCTTATTAATTTAAAATATTACCTTCTCAGGCGGCCGCTTATCAAATTTGAGAGATGGCAAGTCGTTATTTCAGCCCCCATGCCACGAAAGTGCCGGGTGTTCGGATAAACTTGAGCGCTCTTGTTCCCATTCTGGGTCCATCTAGGAGGTGCTCAACACAACGAACAAGGCAACCGGACTTATAATGATTGAACACTCACTTAGCCATAGAATTTATATTTTAAATTTCGCCAAGCCCCTAGTATTCGGAAGACTGTCAGACCCCGATTCCAAGTCACATCGACCTAGCCGGTAACACCTCATATCACTTTGCGCCTCACGCACGGTATTCCCACGGGTGTCGCCTTACCATGGCCCGGGACCGCTTATGCGCTTTTGGCTCACGATATGATAGTGTCGCTAGCATCCACATGACAAAGAACCCGGCCGATATGGCTAGTCGTGGAACCCAAAGCGCACTAACCTAAGGGGACAGCATACATGAATCACTTCGAGCATGTCGGTCATCAACGATGAACTCGGATGTAGCACTGGCTAACAGACTCCGTATCCCGGCTGTAGCAGGCTAGGCAGACTCGAGTATCACCGCGACATTTCAAGGGACGATATAGGAACGAAATGAATCACATGCCGCTACCAAGTGTCCAAGCAGAGTGCTGGGCTAGCAGACTCGTGAACCGGTCAGAAGCGGACTACTATCGCCGTACACGAGACTACATTTCCCATATGAGAGGCTGCCAAGGATAAACAACTAGTTTGTCGGATCCCACTCATACCAAGCATTTCAATCATACACTAATATGCCCGATATGAGTAAATACAACAAGGCATCACAACAAAACTCTACAACTCAAGTACTTTATTTAAGAGGCCCGAGGAGCCATACATAACATAGTCATACAGTAGGGTCACATGACCCAACACTCAAGTCATACAATCATACAAGCACATGCGAAGCAAACTAGCCTGAGTACGCACTCTAGAAAGAAAGAAAGCTTGTTGGAGCCTTTCTATCTACAATGGCCCTTCACAAGTCTTAGATCGCCACCGGGTGGCTAGTTCACTCGTCAAGTCAACATCTACATAGAATCCATTTGAGGGGTAGTATAGTCCTCCTAAAAATATTGATTACAAACATGAGTACAAAAGTACTCAGAAGTCTTACCACGTAATCCTATCATACATGCACATTCTCAAGAAGGAGGTGGAGTTATTTGCAGCAAGCCAGCTTTGACTCTTGGCTAAGCTATCCCACGTAACACCACTTTGTAAAGCATTTTGTCGCATACACGAGTCCACTAATCACCATCACATACTCCACCGTGGATCCTCTCTCGTCATCCCCGAGAGGGCCATCCACGATACTCACACTTATCTTGAGACTTTTAGCAAAGATCCATTTACTTGTCTATGAACTGATATAGGTAACCCAAGTCCTTCTCCGTGGACACGCTATTCAATAGATCATATTTAACCCCGCAGGGTGTACTTCTTCACACACGCTCACCACTTATCGCCGCATACACGACATGTACTGCAACCTTCAAGCGGAAGCCTAACGGGTGTCGGCCACAGCCTACCTAAACACTCAAATCCCTAGTCCAGGTTTATCGCCTATTCGGGTTCCATCCGCAGGAGTCCGCCGAGGTTTCCATACAGCCCCGAACGATGTGTGCAGGTTCCCAGATACCAAACGGCAATCGGTACATCAACACGTGCCTACCGCAACACAACCCACCCCTAAGGTCACGCTATGCATGCCCCCAAAGATGCTACAAACACCGTAAACTACTTGCAACTCCCTGACTAAGAACAAGGGTGGTTAAGAAGCCGAGAGGGTCAATTAAGGATCCCAATGTGGTAGTAACTGTTTCATGGATCACAAACACAGATCTCAGCCTAAGTTCGGCTTCAATGAAACAACCCACCATGTACTCCTACATGGCCTCTCATCGATACCTTTACCAAATCGTGTTCAACACTTTCACTCGAACCAACACAACCTTTCACTCCACCATCATCCCGATGAGCCGCACTGACACAACTCTAAGCATAGCAAGCATAGCATGGTAGGAATCACAATCATGGCTCAATCAACTCCTACACATACTAGTGGGTTTCATCTAGTTATCGTGGCAATGACAGTCATGCAAAGGAAGTGGGTTCAACTACCGCAGCACACAACAGTTTGAATCGCGTTGTCTTAATGCAAGAACGAGAGCGAAGCGAGATCATGGGTTTGTATCGAATGATCAATGAGTTGCTTGCCCGATGGAACTGGGGTAGAGAACTGCCTTCGATGGGTAGTCGAGGTTATCTTCAAGCGTAACCTATCATGAAAGCACACCAAAAGTAAACACACATGACAATATGCAACAATATGATGCATGCTATGACATGGCAATATGGATGTGTGTTGGTCTAATGCAAGCTGAAATAATAGGAATGAACTCATTTGAATCAAGGATTCAAATGATAGCTCATTTGAGTTAGTCCTAATGGTGCAATATCTCATTCTGGTTATTCAGCATAGTTAACTTGTTTTAACATGCATGAAACCTGTACCAATGGATAGAGTGTATTTTTCTGATAATTTTTCATATATAAATCTTTGCATTTGGAGTTATAGATTAAAAGTTATAGGCATTTGAAATTTGAATTATATTCTGGAATTTCCTATATTGAAATAAATCCAGAATTTGAATTAATGCGTCAGCATGAGGTCAGCGTGACGTCAGGGTCAACGGGTCGCCCAGGTCAAACTGACCAGGGGACCCGTGATGTCAAGAGTTAGTTTAACTAATTAACTTTAATTAGAACTAACCTAATTAGTTAACCGGGGTCCACCCGTCATTGACTCAGAAAGCACCAACAGGCCCACCACCAATGGTTAGTGGTCAACTCGCCGGCGCCTAGTCAGCCGGGCGAGGCCAAAGCGCCGGGCAAGTGCTTTTGTGACATTCCGCCACCAAATGGGGCGCGAAGGCATCTACGTGGAGCTGGAGATGAACCGCAGCGCTTGGTGGGGTTAGTTGGGGTCGGGTGACCGAGTTGGCGCCGGCGACGAGTTTGGCGGCCGCCGGGTTCGCCAACGACGGGTTTGAGGTTAGGAGGCTCGGCGAGGTGCGGAAGTGCATGGGCAGACCTGCTGGGTGTGGTGAATGCAACGGCACCCCGGGTGGCCGGAGAGTGGTCGGGAGCACGCCGGCGACGAAGCCCGCAAGGTGCGCCGGTGATCGTGGTTGGGTCGTTAGGTGCACGAAAGAGAGTGGAGAGGATGGGGAGGTAGCCAGCTCACAGCGATCTCAGAGAGCCGCACGACGTGGTCGGGGTGCTCGATGCGCGACGGGCGACGGGGATCTCCGCGGTGGCGGAGCCGGGCGGGTCGGTGCGGTGGTTTCAAGCAGCAAGTGCTCGGGTTTGGCTTGTTCGACGAAGTCGATGACGGCGAAGCGACCGGACACGGTCTCGTGGGCGGGACGACGGTGGCTACGACACGACGGTGGAGCGGCGACGGTGGCGCTGGCCAGGTTGGGGGAGAGCGAGAGAGGAGGCAGGGCTAATGGCGGTCCAGGGGGTCGGGCGACGACGTGGAGGCCATCCAGCAGCGAGGCGGCGAGGGGTGAAGGGCAGCGCCAGCAAGGCGTGGCGCGCCGAGCTCGCTGTCGGGCATCAGTTGCTCGCTCAAGTTGAGCTAAGCAGCCACCATGGGCGCTGTTGGGCTGGGCCGGGCAGGTGGGCCGCACAGCGCCGTAAGGGTTTTTCCTTTTTTAGTCTTTTTTCTAATTTCTGTAACTTTGTGGGGTTTTTCTAAAATACCAAAACTGTTTTAAAAATCACCAAAATGCTCCTGGTCCCTTGTTGGAATATTCCCAACATGAAACATTTTGGTTTGGCAATTTTTGAATATTTAAAATATTTTGTATAATTTAAAATGCCCAAGTTCAAAACTTGTGGATTAATCCTAGAACCCTTAGATGACCTAGAAAATGGTACACCTTCTTTGACATGGGTTCTGAACCAAAGTAAAGAGGATGAACATTTTGAAGGGCATTTAAGGTTCATTGAAATAAATTTTAGTAAACCCTAGTTGATTTAAGGGGTGTTCTGGGGTTTCGCCTTCCCATTTCAAATTCAAATGAAATTTAAACATGATGCACACCCTAATGCATGGTCTAACCGGGATGTGACAACTCACCCCACTCAAAAGAATCTCGCCCCGAGATTTAGGATCTGTTGTAAAAGGTGGGATACTCAAGTCGAAGACGATCCTCCTTTCCCAAGTTGCTTCTTGCTCGGAATGGTTTGACCATTGAACCTTTAGAAACTTGATATTCCGACGCCGAGTGGTACGCCGGCTTGATCGAGGATACGAACGGGATATTCTCGATAAGTGAGGTTATCTTGGAGATCAAGCGTTGTGGTCCACTCCACGGATAGGATCCGAGAAGCAACGCCGAGTTGGGAAACGGGAAGACATCATGGACTCGAAAGATGCGGAGGTAGTTCCAATTGGTAGGCAACTTCCTCGCTTGGCAAGAATGCGAAGGGTCCAATGTAACGAGGAGCCAACTTGCCTTTGATACCTAATCGATGGGTTCCTTCAAAGGAGTAACCCGGTAAGCCTTCTCGCCAATTTCATAAGTCATAGGCTTATGCTTGCGTCATATTGGCTCTTTTGACGAGATTGGGCTGTTTTCAATTTCACTAATAACGCGAACTCGCTCTTCGCTTCCTCGAATCATATCCGCCAAAGAGTTGTCTCTCCCGCTTCCACCAGCTAAGAGGCGCTCACATTTCCGCCCATAAAGAACTTCGAAAGGGCTTTGCCCAGTGCTGGCTTGATAACTATTGTTATGTTTAACTCGGCTAATGGAAGGCATTCTCCCAATTCATGCCGAAGAGATGACAAGCTCAAGCATATCCTCTAGGATTTGATTGACTCGCTCTACTTGACCACTTGATTGAGGATGGAAAGCGGTGCTAAAGGAGAGACGAAGTTCCATAGCGCTTTTGGAAACTTTCCCAAAATCGAGAGGTGAAGAGACTTCCACGGTCTGAGTTAATCTCTAATGGAATACCATGAAGAGACACTATTCGAGAGATGTACAAATCAGCTAGCTGGCTAGCGGTTATACTCTCATGAACGGTAGGAAGTGGGCTACTTTGGAAAGACGATCAACGACAACGAAGATAGCGTTATTCCTCTCTGGTCCTCGGGAAACCCGTAATGAAGTCCATACCGATTTTATCCCATTTCCATTCAGGAATTTCCAAAGGGTGAAGGGTACCAGCAGGCCGTTGATGCTCGCTTAACTCGACGCACGACGCTGCAGCTTAGCAATGTATTGAGCGATTTCTCTTCATCCTAGTCCACCAAAACCTCCGGCGAGATCTTGATACATTTTAGTACTACCAGATGAATGGTGAGAGGAGAGTCATGAGCTTCCTTATGATCAATTGCCGTAGCTGTTGTTTCTGGGAACCACTAAGCGTTCTCAAAGAAGACAACACTGTTTCATCTATGGAGAAACATTTAGCAGCTCCGCTTAGCAATGTTCTCCTTGATCCGAGATATCCTCTATCATACCGCTGAGCAGCTATGATTCGATCCGTAAGATCAGGTTTCGCCACTGTGGTGGAAAGGAACTCGAGGAACAATGTGAAGATTAAGCTTACTAAATTCCTCGTGGAGAATTGGTTGACTTTGTTGTAACATCAGATTGTTACAATAAGATTTATGACTTAGTGCGCCACCATGACATTGGCTTTGCTCGGGTGTAGGATATTCCTAAGTCGAAATCTGTATCAACTCGACCCAACGCCTTTGCCTCGAGATTCAAATCCGTTGGGTGAAGATATATTTCAGACTTTGGTGATCAGTAGATTTCGCAACGATTACCTGTAAGATAATGTCGCCAGGTTTTGAGTGCATGAACCACCGCCGCAAGCTCTAGATCGTGTGGGGTAGTTATCCTCATGTGGACGAATCACGAGAAGCGAGGCAATCACATGACGATCTTGCATGAGTATGCAACCTAGTCCTTGTCGCGAGGCGCCGCAATAGATAATAAAGTCCTTAGAGAAATCTGTGGAACAAGTACGGAGCAGATGTCAGCGCCTTTTCGTTCCTCGAAAGCTGATCTCGCGACTGTAGGCGCCCATTCGAACTTCTATCTTTCTTGAGGAGTTCGTTAGAGGTTTAGCAACTTTAGAGAAATTCTCGATTAAGCGGCGCAATAGCTCGCTAATCCGAGGAAACTCCGAACTTGCTTGACCGATTCGTGGAGTCCAATCAAGGACAGCTTGAACTCGCCGATTGACAAAGAATACCTCGACCAGAGATTACATGTCCTAGATAGGTCACTTCGCAACCAGAATTCACATTTAGAGAATTTGGCATAAAGGCGGTGCTCTCAAGTTTCATCAATACTAGCCTTAGGTGTTCGCATGTTCTTCCTCATTCCTCGAGTAGATGAGTATATCATCGAGGTATACCACGACTAATTTATCCAAATACTCCATGAAGATTGAGTTCATTAACCGAGAGAAGGTGGCTCGAGCATTGGTTAACCCGAAGACATGACGGTGTACTCAGATTGGCCATAACGAGTAACAAAAGCCGCTTTTAGGTATGTCCTCGTTTGATTTTGATTTGATGGTAGCCCAACCTCAAATCCATCTTGAAAAGATCGAGGATCCAATGAGCTGATCATACAGTCGTTGATCCCGGGAGCGGATACTTGTTCTTGATAGTGACCAAATTGACAGGTCGGTAATCTACAACCATCCGATCCGACCATCCTTCTTCTTGACGAAGAGGACGGGCAAGCCCATGGAGATGAACTAGGACGGATGAAACCTTTGCAAGGACTCATCGAGTTGTTTCTTAAGTTCAGCTAGTTCTAGGGTGCCATCTTATAAGGTCTCCTAGAGATTGGGACGGTTCCGAATAAGATCTATCACTTAACTCGACATCCCCGCGTGTGGGACACTGCAGTTCCTCCGAAAGACATCCGGGAAATCACGACTACCGGAATATCTTCGAGGTCCGAAGGGGTTGGCATTTATGAGTAAAGTCGGCGCTTAGACACTCGGGTTAAAACATCCACCGCCTTGCCCAAGGATGGGTAAGTTGAACAGTTCTAGTAGAGCAATCAATCTTAGCATAATGGGTGACATCCAGTCCATACCCAAGATGATGTTTATGTCCGAGGACTTGAGAGCTATTAGAGATGCAAGAAAGACTAATCTCGACAAGAATTTCATTCCCATGACTTATTCTAGAGGTTTGCCATCTAGAACCAGGAGTTTGAATTTCCATGGAGGTAGGCATGTCACGAATGTGGTAGTTGTAATCGAGCATAGCTCTCGTAAATAAATGAATGAGATGCTCCAAGATCAAAAGAACAGCCGCCGGATGGCAATTAACAAGAAGCGCATCGAGGACGACGTTGGGATCCTCATAGGTTTCTTCAGCAGAGACATAGTTGACATGGCCACGCAGCGTGGCAATCGGTTTAGCATAGGGCACCTTTCCTCGCTGGCTTGCCGCGCCAATGACTTTCCAAATTTGATTGGGGTTGTTCTGGGACACTCGGATATAGTGGCCCGCCTCTCCACACTTGAAGCAAGTTATCACATTTGGGCGTGGAGCAGCATTAGCAGTTGGACCTCCATAAGTCTTGGGTGAAAATACGATCGGTTGGGGCGAGGCGCTCAAAGGATGGCCTCGGGTGAACTGGGTGGTAGAGCAGTATTTGAACCCAAACCCGGCGCTTCGGGATCCAGAGCGATGATGATCCGTAATCACGGATGTGTTTATGAGGCCTCAAAATCAGTTCCCGCCTAGCCTACCGATGGCCTT
>JAHIAM010017873.1:0-11471 GCA_021605205.1 Aegilops longissima | reverse complement strand
ATCTCGTAAGGTAAATTGGGCGGTGGAATTAGGTTTTGGCCCGATCTGATCTGTGGGGGTACGAGGTATATAAGGAGGAAGGAGTACGCGTGGAGCCTGGGGCCCACGAGGCTGGGCACGCCAGGTGGGGCGCCCACCTCGTGGCCGCCCTCCTTTCTTGGCCGAGGGTCCAAGTCTCTGGATCATATCCGATGAGAAAATCACGCCCAAGGTTTCATTCGCTTGACTGTTTGATATTTCCTTTTCAAACATCAAATAGGCAAAAAAACAGACCTGGGGCCTCCGCTAATAGGTTAGTCCCAAAAGTAATATAAAAGTGGAAAATAAAGCCCAATATGGTCCAAAACAATAGATAATATAGCATGGAGCAATCAAAATTATAGATACGTTGGAGACGATCGCATCCCAAGCTTAATTCCCGTCCTAGTAGGTAAATGATAAAAGAGAAATTTTGATGGGAGTGCTACTTGGCATAATTTCAATGTAACTCTTCTTAATTGTGGTATGAATATTCAGATTCAAAGATTCAAGACAAAGGTTAATATTGACATAAAATAATAATCTTCAAGCATACTAACAAAGCAATTATGTCTTTCAAAATAACATGGCCAAAGAAAGTTATCCCTACAAAATCATATAGTCCTGCTATGCTCTATCTTCACCACACAAAGTATTTAAATCATGCACAACCCCGATGACAAGCCAAGCAATTGTTTCATACTTTTGACATTCTCAAACTTTTTCAATCTTCATGCAATACATGAGCGGAGCCATGGATATAGCACTATATGGAATAGAATGGTGGTTGTGGAGAAGACAAAAGGAGAAGATAGTCTCACATCAACTAGGCGATCAACGGGCTATGGAGATGCCCTCAATAGATATCAATGTGAGTGAGTAGGGATTGCCATGCAACGGATGAACTAGAGCTATAAGTTATGAAAGCTCAACAAAAGAAACTAAGTGGGTGTGCATCCAACTCGCTTGCTCACGAAGACCTAGGGCATTTGAGGAAGCCCATCATTGAATATAAAGCCAAGTTCTATAATGAAAATTCCACTAGTATATGAAAGTGACAAAACGAGACTCTCTATTATGAAAATCATGGTGCTACTTTGAAGCACAAGTGGGTAAAAGGATAGTAACATTGTCCCTTCTCTTTTTCTCTCTTTTTTTATTTGGGCCTTTTCTTTTTTTTTCTTTTTCTTTTTTTTTTTTTTGTCCGAGTCTCATCCCGACTTATGGGGAATCATAGTTCCATCATCCTTTCCTCACTTGGGACAATGCTCTAAAAATGATGATCATCACACTTTTATTTAACAACTCAAAATTACAACTCAATACTTAGAACAAAATATGACTCTATGTGAATGCCTTCATTTGATATGCAATAATTCAGAGTGACATGTATGAAAGAATTATGAATGGTGGCTTTGCCACAAATAATGTCAATAATGATCATGCTAAGCAATATGACAATGATGGAGCGTGTCAAATAAAATGGAACTGGAAAGTTGCATGGCAATATATCTGAATGGCTATGGAAATGCCATAATAGGTATTGGTGGCTGTTTTGAGGAAGGTATTGGGTGTATGATACCGCAAAAGTGCGATTAGAAAGGCTAGCAATGGTAAGGGGGAAAAGTGCGATAATCCATGGACTCAACATTAGTCATAAAGAACTCATATACTTATTAAAAATCTACAATTTCAAAGCAAAGTATTAAATGCCCTAGGGGATAATTGTAGAAAAGACCATCCCCCCCACCACCACTCATAAGGAAGACAATCAATAAATAAATCATGTTACTTCATCACATAACGGTTCACCATAATGCATGCTACGAAATCACAAACTTTAACACAAGTATTTCTCAAATTCAAACTACTCAACTAGCATGACTCTAATATTACACCATATCTCAAAACAATTATCAAGATCAAACTTTTCTTAGTATTCAACGACTCAAAAGAAAGTTTTACAAATCTTGAATACCAAGCATATTATTTTTTAAGCAAATTACCATGCATTTAAGACTCCAAAATAATCTAAGTGAAGCATGAGAATCAAAGTTTCTATAAAAAACCACCACTGTTTTAAAAGATATAAGTGAAGCACTAGAGCAAAACTATATAGCTCAAAAGATATAAGGAAGCACATAGAGTATTCTATCAAATTCCAATTCATGTATGGCTTCAAAAAGGTGTTACAGAAAGGATGATTGTTAAACTAAAAGCAAAGACCAAATAATACAAGACGCCCAAACAAAACACATATCATGTAGTGAATAAAAATATAGCTCCAAGTAAAGTTACCGATGGAAGTGGATTTAAAGAGGGATGCCTTCCGGCATCCCCAAGCTTTGACTTTTGGTGTCCTTGATTATTTGGGGTGCATTCCCCCAAGCTTAGGCTCTTCCACCTTTTCCATAATCCATCAAAAGATTTCACCCAAAACTTGAAAACTTCACAACACAAAACTCAAAAATCTCGTGAGTCTTAAAAAGAAAACAAAAGACCACTTGGTACTGTAATGAACTCATTCTTTATTTATATTGGTGTTAAACCTACTGTATTCAACTTCTCTATGGATTATAAACTATTTTACTAGCCATAGATTCATCAAAATAAGCAAACAACACAAAAAACAGAATCTGTCAAAACAGAACGTCTGTAGTAATCTGTAACTAACGCAAACTTCTGAACCCAAAAATTCAGAAAAATAGGAAGACCTAGGAAATTTGTTTATTGATCATCAGAAATTGGAATCATTATTTTATCACGTTCTGGTGATTTTAACAATTGTTTTCGTGAACCAAAGTTTCCGGAAATTACAGCAAGATCAAATAACTATCATCCAAGAAGATCCTATAGGTTTAACTTGGCACAAACACTAATTAAAAAAAAAACACATCTAACCAGAGGCTAGAAAAAGATTTTTGCAAACATCAAGGATAAATATTGGGTTGTCTCCCAAAAGCGCTTTTCTTTAAAGCCTTTAGCTAGGCATTGATAATTTTAATGATGCTCACAAGAAAGACAAGAATTGAGCCAAAAAGGCATCAAAAACATATGACAAACACATCTAAGTCAAATATTCCTATGCATAGGCATTTTATAAGCAAACAAATTATCATAGCAAGCAAAAATTAGCATATGCAAGGAAGAAAAAGAGAATAGCAATCTCAACATGACGAGGGTAATTTAGTAAGATAAAATTCTACAACCATATTTTCCTCTATAATAATTAATGTAGGATCATAGGAAAATTAAACAAAGTAGCTATCAATAACATATTCTCAACATGATCCAATGCATGAAGTTTACATTTCCAAAATAGTGGGATTATCATTAACTAAAGTCATGACCCTTCGCCCACTTTTCCCCCAAAACTTTAATCCCAAAAATATTAAAACACTATTATTAATCTCATATTCACATGGGCTTAAATAAATTTTCAAGATCATAAGAAGAATTCCAATCATGATATTGGACATAGCAAAACCATCCCCAAGTCAGGGTTTTGCATATTATTAGCATAATTTAGAAATTTACATCAATAGAATTTTAAAATCATTGCAATCATGCTTTTATTCAAAGATCTATCGTGAAGATTGTTGGGAACGAGTAATTTCAAAAAATTTCCTTAACCGCAAGACCATGGTGATGGAGCAACGAGGGGAGAGATCCCCCAGCACTGTGAGACCAAAGGAAGGCAATCAACGCTGTTGATGATGACGCTTCACGACCGACCATCCGCACCGCATCTGCACCCCCAGCTTAGCACACGCTCAGCTCGATGACGATCCCCGCCCATCCAGAAAGGGGGAGGAGTTCCCCAAGACGACGAAGGCAGGAGATTTGATCCCATCCCAAGGGCTTCGCCAAGCACCCGCATATGACCGGGTGGAATATGGTGGAGGGGGCACCGGACACGGCAAGGAACGATCTCAAGATCAACGTTTTGGTGCCCCTGCCTGATATAAAGGAGGGAGGGGAGGAGGGGCCCTTAGGGCGCCGCCATGGGGAGTCCTACTCCACCGGAGTAGGATTCTTCCTAGTCCAACTAGAGTCCTTCCATGTATTGGGAGTAGGAGAAAGTGGGGGAAGAGAAGGAGGGAAGGAAGGGGGGCTCCCCAGTCCATTCGGATCCAGGCCGGGCCGGGCACCCCTCTCTTCCAGGCCCAAAAGGCCCAATACTTCCCCCGCGAATTCCGAATTCTCCTTCAAAATACCCAATCATTCGAACCTTTCCAACTCGAATATAGTCCAATATATCGATCTTTCCTCGACCATTTCGAGACTCCTATGTCCCCGATCTCATCCGGGACTAACCTTGACATCAAAACTCATAAACTATAATATAACCGCATCAAACCTTGGGCGGACCACGGGTTCGAGAACTATGTAGAATGACCTAGAACTATTCTGGTCGATAACCAATAGCGGAACCGGATGCCCATATTGGTTCCTACATATTCATAAATCTTTATCTCAAACCAAACAAATAAGTTGTTCCCTTTGTCATCAGAATATTGCCCGAGATTCGATCTTTATCCAATACCTAGTTCAACTGCATGGTAAGTCTTTTACCGTCGAATAACATCTCAAGCTAACTATTAGTTGTAATGCTTGCAAGGCTTAGGATGGCAACCAGAGGGCCAGATACCTCTCCAAATCGGAGTGACAAACCTAATCTCAAAACGCCAACCCAACATCCGCCTTTTGGAGACACCTAACCCTTTATAATCACCCGCAGCGGACGCTTGGTAGTACCCAAAGTGTTCCCCAAAGAACGGAGTTGATAACTAAGAAGGAAATGTAAAGTTGGATAAAAGCAATAGCAACATACTAAACGATCGGGCAAGCTAATGGAATGGGTCATGTCAATCGATCATTCAATAATGATGTGACCTTGTTAATCAAATAAACCCTTGTTCATGGTTAGGAAACATAACCATCTTTGATTAAGTAGCAAGTAGAGGCATACTAGTGAATACTGCTTTGTTTAATATTCACACATGTATTATGGAATAATTCTAGCATGAATAATAAACATTTATCATGATATAAGGAAATAAATAATAATTTATTATTGCCTCTAGGGCATATTTCCTTCCTCCCACTTGCACTAGAGTCAATAATCTAGATCAATCACCATGGATTAACATCGATAGTTCACACATCATGTGATTAACAATTTAATTCACATCGCCATGGACCAAGACCCAAAGGGTTTACTAGAGTCAAATCTAGTTCACATCGCTATGTGAAACACCCAAAGAGTACTAAGGTGTGATCATGTTTTTTTGGGAGAATCTTAGTCAACGGGTCCGCCACACAGATCCGATGTATTTTGCAAATTCTATGTCAACAATGCTCCACGGAGTTACTCTAGCTAATTGCTCCCACTATCAATATGTATCAGATCGAGACTTAAAGTCATCCAGATCGGTGTCAAAACTTGCATCGACGTAACCCACTCCAACCTTTATCACTTCCATAATCGAGAAACATATCCTTATTCCATTAAGGATAATTTTACCGGTCCATTGATCATTCCAGATCACTATTGTACCCCTTGCCAAACCATGAGGGAAAATAGATCCGTACACAAAGATGGCATACTTTATAGAACCTATGGCCAAGGCATAGGGAATGACTTCATTCTTTTCTATCTTCCCCGTGGCGGGTTTTGAGTCTTACTCAATTTCACACCTTTGTGCAAGAACTCTTTCTTTGACTGCTCCATTTTGAACTACTTCAAAATCTTGTCAAGGTATGTACTCATTGAAAAACTTATCAAGCGCCTTGATCTATCTCTATAGATCTTAATGCTCAATATGTAAGCCTTCACCGAGGTCTTTCTTTGAAAACCCTTGAAACACTCCTTTATGCTTTCGTAATAATTTACATTATTTCCATCTACAATATGTCATTCACATATACTTATCGAAATGCTGAGTGTCCCACTCACTTTCTTGTAAATACAGGCTTCACCCAAGTCCAGAAAAACTATATGCTTTGATCACACTATCAAAGCGCTTATTCCAACTCCGAGATGCTTGCACCAATAGATGGATCCCGATTGCACATTTTGTTAGCCTTTAGGATTGACAAAACCTTCGTTGCATCATATACAACTTTTTAATAAATCCATTAAAGAATGTATTTTTGAATCCATTTCCGATTTCATAAAATTGGCGATAACATGATTCGGAAGAATAAGCATCGCATTGAGTAAATTCATTGTAGTCAACACCTTGAACCCGTCAAACCTTTCTACGACAAAAGTCGAGCTTTGTAGATAGTAATACTACTATCAAGATCGTTTCTTGAAGATCCATTTTATAATATGGCTTGTCGATCATCGGGCAACTCCATCAAAGTCCACACTTTGTTCTCAATATGGATCCCATCTCGATTTCATGGTCTCAAACCATTTGGAATCGGGCCATCATCGCTTCCTCATAGTTCAGGTTCATCATGGTCTAGTAACATGACTTCTAGAATAGGATTACCCACCCTGGTGCGGATCTTACTCGAAGACCCACGAGGTTTGGTAGCAACTTGATCGTTTCATGATCATCATCATTAACTTCCTACTAATTGGTGGGATTCACGGAACTGATTCCCTGATGAACTACTTTCCAATAAGGGAGAAGGTACAATTACCTCATCAAGTTCTACTTTCCTCCCACTCACTTCTTTCGAGAGAAACCCTTCTAGAAAGGATCCATTTTAGCAACAATATCTTGCCTTGGATCTGTGATAGAAGGTGTACCCAAAGTTACCTTTGGGTATTCTATGAAGACGATTCGAGGGTTCGAGCTTATCGTGAAAACTTTTTCACATAAGCATCACAACTCCAAACTTTAAGAAAACGCTTAGGTTTATCGCTAAACCATAGTTCATACGGTGTCATCTCAACGGATTTAGATGGTGCCCTATTAAACGTGAATGCAGCTTCAATGCATAACCCCAAAACGATAGTGGTAAATCGGTAAGATACATCATAGATCGCACATATCGAATAAAAATTATTTACGTCGAACACCATAATGTTGTGGTGTTCGTTGGATTGAAACTATTCCACATTGTTTTCATTGAAGACCAAACTCGAACTCAAATATTCATCTCCCATCGATCGCAGAAACTTTATTTTCTTGTTCATGATTTTCCACTTCACTCAAATTTTTGAACCTTTCAACTATTTCAGACTTATGTTTCATCAAGTAGATATACCCATATCACTCAAATCATCTTGTGAAGGTCAGAAAATAACGATATTTGCCAAGCATCAACATTCATTGGATCGCATACATCGGTATATATTGTTATTTCCAAAAGTCAAGAGCTTGTTCCATTGTTCCGAGAACGAGTTTTAGTCATCTTGCCCAAAAGGCACGGTTCCAAGCATCAAATGATTCATAACCAAGTGATTCCAAAAATCCATCCTTATGGAGTTTCTTCATGCGCTTTATACCGATATGACCAAACGGCAAGCCACAAATAAGTTGCACTATCATTATTAACTTTGCATCTTTTGGCATCAATATTATGAATATATCACTACGATCGAGATCCAATAAACTATTTTCATTGGGTGTATGACTATCGGGGTTTTATTCATTTAAAAAAACAATTATTCTTTGACTTTAAATGAATAACCGTTTGCAATAAACATGATCAAATCATATTCATGCTCAACGAAACACAAATAACATTTATTTAGGTTTAACACTAATCCCGAAAGTGGGAGGTATGATGATCATATCAATCTTGGAACTACTTCCAACACTCATCGCACTTCCCTTCAACTAGTTTCTGCATTCCAACTCCTGTTCGAGTTACTACTTAGCAACCAACCAGATCAAATACCGAGGGGGTTCTTAACACTAGTAAAATACACATCAATAATTTGTATAAAATATACCTTTGTTCACTTTGCCATCCTTCTTATCCGCCAAATACTTGGGGTAGTTCCGCCCAGGACCAGTTCCATTGTAAAAAGCACTTAGTCTGTGCTTAGATCCGCTTGGGCTTCTTCACCGAGTAGCAACTTGCTTGTCGCTCTTCTTGAAGTTCCCTTCCCTTTGCCCCTTTTTTGAGACTAGTGGTCTTGTCAATCATCAACACTTGATGCTCTTTCTTGATTTCTACCTTCCCGATTTCAACATCATGAAGGCTGGGAATCGTTATCCCTTGCATACTATAGTTCATCACAAGTTCTAGTAACTTAGTGAGGGTGACTAAGAATTGTCAATCACTATCTTATCCGAAGATTAACTCCCACTTGATTCAAGCGAAAGTACCTGCAAATCTGAGAACATGCTCACTAGTTGAGCGATTTCTCCATTTTTAGCTATAGAACTTGTTGGAGACTTATATTCTCAACTCGGTATTTGCTTGAAATATTAACTTCAACTCCGAACATCTCATATGGTCCATGACGCTCAAAACGTTTGAAGTCCCGATTCAAGCCGCTACATGGTGCACCATAATAGTCATCATATTGAGCTAGCCAAACGCTCATAACGCCCGGACCGCCCCGCAATAGGTCCGTACCTAGCGGCATCAAGGACATAATTTTCGCAGCAATGAGGATAAACCTCAGATCACGGATCTAATCCCAATATTGCTACTAACATTGTTCAATACAATTTTCTAGGAACACATATAAAAACAAAGGAAAAAAACCGAGCTATTGATCTACAACATAATCGCAAAATACTGGGACTAAGTTCATGATAAATTTAAGTTCAATTAATCATATTACTTAAGAACTTTAAGACATCTCTAGTCATCTAAGTGATCACGTGATCCAAATCAACTAAACCATAACCGATCATCACGTGAGATGGAGTAGTTTTCAATGGTGAACATCTTATGTTGATCATATCTACTATATGATTCACGCCGACCTTCGGTCTCGTGTTCCGAGGCCATATCGCATATGCTAGGCTCCAAGTATAACCGAGTATTCCGGTAAAACTGGCTTGCACCCGTGTAGATGGACGAGCTTATCACACCCCACGCGGTGTCCGGGCACGAAACTTTGGCAACGGGCATACCAGGAGAACACTTCTTGATAATTTTAGTGAGAGATCATCTTATAATGCTACCCAATCAAAGAAAGATAAGATGCATAAAGGATAAACATCACATGCAATCAATATAAGTGATATGATATGGTCATCATCATCTTGTGCTTGTGATCTCCATCTCCGGCCGCCATGATCACCATCGCCACGGCGCGACACCTTGATCTCCATCGAGCATCGTTGTCGCCTTGCCAACTATTGCTTTTACGATATCGCCATGCTTAGTGATAAAGTAAAGCAATTACATGGCTTTTGTTTCATACAATAAAGCGACAACCATATGGCTCCTGCCATTTGATAACTTGGTTACAAAACATGATCATCTCATACAAAAATATAGCATCACGCCTTGACCACATCACATCACAACATGCCCGCAAAACAAGTTAGATCTACTTTGTTGTTGCAAGTTTTACGTGGCTGCTACGGGCTGAGCAAGAACCGTTTACCACGCATCAAAACCACAACGATAGTTTGTCAAGTTGGTGCTGTTTTAACCTTCCAAGGACCCGAGCCACACTCGGTTCAACTAAAGGAGAGAAGACACCCGCCACACCTTTAAGCAACGAGTGCTCGCAGGGTGAAACCACTCCCAAAGGGACGCTAATGTCGGTCCGGCCCCATCTCCAATAAACCAAAGTATGACATGCTCGTAAGGTATGACTTGTATCGCCCACAACTCACTTGTGTTCTACTCTGCATATAACATCAACGATAAAACCTGGCTGATGCCATGTTGGGTAACGAGTAATTTCAAAAATTTCCACAACACGCAAGACCATGGAGATGGCATAGCAACGAGGAGAGTATTCCCCACGCACTTGGAGACCGAAACGGGCGCATATCAACGCGTTGATGTAGTCACGCCTTCACGATCCGACCGATCCAAGCACCGCATCGCACCTCCAGTTCTTAGCACACGCTCAGCTCGATGACGATCCCCGGCCCGATCCAAAAGGCGGGAGGAGTTCCACAAGACGACGGGGGGACGATCTTGATGTTCTATCCGCAGGCTTCGCCAAGCACCGCGCAATATGACCGAGGTGGAATATGGTGGAGGGGGGCACCCGACACGGCTAAGGGATCTCAAGATCAACTTGTTGGCGGGTGCCCCGCCCTGGATATAAAGGGGAGGGAGGAGGAGGCCGCCCTAGTAGGGGCCATGGGGAGTCCTACTCCCACCGAGTAGGATTCCCTTCCTAGTCCAACTAGGAGTCCCCATGTATTGGGAGTAGGAGACAAGTAAGGAAGAGAAGGGAGGGAAGGAAGGGGGTTTCTCCCCAGTCCAACCCGGACTAGGCCATGGGGGCGCGCCTGCCCTAGGCAGCCCCTCTTTTCTGCAGGCCCAATAAGGCCCAATACTTCCCCAATTCCGTAACTCCCGATTTAAAATACCCAATCATTCGAACCTTCCAACTCAATATAGTCGTCCAATATATCGATCTTTACGCCTCACATTTCGAGACTCGCATGTCCCCAATCTCATCCGGACTCAACCTTCGTACATCAAAACTCATAAACTCATAATATAACCGCCATCAAACCTTGCAAGGACTTACGGGTTCGAGAACTATGTAGACATGACCTAGAACTATTCTCGGTCAATAACCAATAGCGGAACCTGATGCCCATATTGGTTTACATATTCTACGAAGATCTTTATCGGTCAAACCGATAACAACATACGTTGTTCCTTTGTCATCGGGTTACTTTGCCCGGATTCATCCGGTATCCAATACCTAGTTCAATCTCGCATCGTAAGTTCTTTACTCGCCCGTAATACATCATCTCACACTAACTCATTAGTTGTAATGCTTGCAAGGCTTAGTGATGTGCATTAAGAAGGCCCAAGATACCTCCCACAATCGGAGTGACAAATCCTAATTCAAATACGCCAACCCAACATCTGCCTTTGGAGACACTGTAGTACCCTTTATAATCACCCGCCACGGGACGCTTGGTAGTACCAAAGTGTTCCTCCAAACGGAGTTGTAATTCATAGTTATAGGAACATGTATAAGTCATGGATAAAAGCAATAGCAACATACTAAACGATCGGGGCTAAGCTAATGGAATGGGTCATGTCAATCAGATCATTCAACTAATGATGTGACCTTGTTAATCAAATAAAACCCTTGTTCATGGTTAGGAAACATAACCATCTTTGATTAACAAGCTAGTCAAGTAGAGGCATACTAGTGACTACTGCTTGTCTATATATTCACACATGTATTATTTTCCGTTAATACAATTCTAGCATGAATAATAAACATTTATCATGATATAAGGAAATAAATAATAACTTTTTTGCCTCTAGGGCATATTTCCTTCAACTTCATCACAATTTTCAGATTTACGGATCTCATG
>JAHIAM010017872.1:0-15862 GCA_021605205.1 Aegilops longissima | reverse complement strand
GGGGGAAACGGCCAAGGAGGGGGAAGGGGGGCCCACCGGGAGTAGGATTCCTCCTTCCTAGTCCAACTAGGAGACCTTCCATGTAGTAGGAGTAGGAGAGAAGGGAAGGAAGATAGAAGGAAGGAGTGAGGGGTGCGCCCTCCCCCTAGTCCAATTCGACTAGGCCTTGGGGCGCGCCTGCCCTAGGCAGCCCTCTCTCTTCCCTGTATGGCCCAATAAGGCGAATACTTCTTCCGCGAATTTGAACCTCCTGCATCTCAAAATAATTCCAATCACCGAACCTTTCCCGGTCCGAATATAGTCGTCCAATATATCAATCTTTACGCCTTCACCATTTCGAGACTCCTCGTCATGTCCGCGATCTCATCCGGGACTCAACTCCTTCGTACATCAAAACTCATAAACTCATAATATAACTCACATCGAAACCTTGTTGCAAGATGATCTCTACGGGTTCGGAGAACTATGTAGACATGACTCAAAACTATTCTTGGTCAATAACCAATAGCGGAACCTGATGCCCATATTGGCTCCTTACATATTCTAATTAAGATCTTAACCGTCAAACCAATAACAACATACTTTGTTCCCTTTGTCATCGGTAGAAGACTTGCCCGAGATTCGATCGCCGGATCCAATACCTAGTTCAATCAAGCATCGGCAAGTCTCTTTATCACATTAATGTATACATCATCTGTGAACTAACTCATTAGCTACATTGCTTGCAAGGCTTATAGTGATGTGCATTACCGAGAGGGCCCTGAGATACCTCTCCCACAAACGCGGAGGACAAAACCTAATCTCGAATACGCCAACTCAACATGTACCTTTGGAGACACCAGTACTACCTTTATAATCACCAGCTATTGCTAGGACGCTTGGTAGCACTCAAAGTGTTCCTCCGTAAACGGGAGTTGTATAGTCTCATAGTTTACGTGAACATGTATAAGTCATGAAGAAAGCAATAGCAACATACTAAACGATCAAGTGCTAGGCTACACGTAATGGGTCATGTCAATCACATCATTCTCCTAATGATGTGATCCCGTTAATCAAATGACAACCCATGTCTATGGCTAGGAAACTTAACCATTTTTTATTCAACGAGCTAGTCATAGAGGAGGCATACTAGTGACACTATGTTTGTCTATTTATTCACACATGTATTATGTTTCCGTTAATACAATTTCAGCATGAATAATAAACATTTATCATGATATAAGGAAATAAATAATAACTTTATTATTGCCTCTAGGGCATATTTCCTTCAGTTCCCACTTGCACTAGAGTCAATAATCTAGTTCACATCATCATGTGATTCAACACTAATATTCACATCTAAATGTGATTACTACCCATAGTTCACATCGCCATGTGACCAATACCCAAGGTTTACTAGAGTCAATAATCTAGTTCACATCGCTATGTGATTAACACCCAAAGAGTACTAAGGTATGACTGCTGTTTGCTCGTGAGAGAAGCTTAGTCAACGGGTCCGGCAACATTCGTGAGCCGTATGTATTTTGCAAATATTCTATGTCTACAATGCTCGCACAAGCTACTCTAGCTAATTGCTCCTACTTTCAATATGTATCCAGATTGAGACTTAGAGTCATCTCGATCGCTGTAAAAAGCTTGCATCGATGTAACTCTTTACGACGGGCTCTTTTATCACCTCCATAATCGAGAAATATTTCCTTAGTCTTCACTAAGGATGTTCTTGACTAATGTCCAAGATTCATCTTAGATCACTATTGTACCCCTTGCCAAATACAGAGCAAGGTATATAATAGGTCTGGTACATAGCATAGCATACTTTATAGAACGTATGATCGAGGCATAGGAAATGACTTTCATTCTCATTTCTATTTTCTGCCGTGGTCGGGATTTGAGTCTCACTCAATTTCACACCTTTGCAACACAAAGCAAGAACTTTTGATTGACTGTTCCATTTTGAATTACTTCAAAATCTTGACAAGGTATGTACTTATTGAAAAACTTATCATGCCTTGATCTATCTCAATAGATCTTGATGCTCAATATAAGCAGTTTCACCCAGGTCTTCTTTTTTGAAAAACTCCTCAAATACTCCTTTATGCTTTGCGTAATAATTCTACATTATTTCCGATCAACAATATGTCATTCATATATACTTATCCTAAGGCTGTAGTGCTCCCCACTCACTTTCTTGTAAATACAGGCCTTTCAAAAGTCTCAGATAAAACCATATGCTTTGATCAACACATCAAAGCCGTATATTCCAACTCCTAGATGCTTGCACCAGTCCATTGATGGATTGCTGGAGCTTGCACATTTTGTTAGCTCCTTTAAGATTGACAAACCTTCTGGTTGCATCATATACAACTCTTCCATAATAAATCCATTAAAGAATGTTGTTTTGACATCCATTTTCCATATTTCATAGAATGTACCAATTGCTAACATGATTCTGCATAGATTTAAGTAACGCTACGCTAGAGTTGAGAAAATCTCATTGTAGTCAACACCTTGAACTTGTCGAAACCTTTGCAACAAGTCGAGCTTTGTAGATAGTAACACTACTATTAGTGTTCCGCTTTCCTCTTGAAGATCCATTTATTTAACTTGGACTTGCCGATCATCGAAAGCAAGTCAACCAAAGTCCCCTACTTTGTTCTTATATATGGATCCTATCTCAGATTTTATGGCCTCAAGCCATTTCATGAATCGGGCTCATCATCGCTTCCTCATAGTTCGTGAGGTTTATCATGGTCTAGTAACATGACTTCTAGAATAGGATTACCGCACCACTCGGTGCGGATCTTATTTTTGAAGACCCACGAGGTTTGGTAGCAACTTGATCTGAAGTTTTATGATCATCATCATTAACTTCCTCACTAATTGGTGTAGTAATCACCGAACTGATTTCTCGTGATAAACTACTTTCCAATAAGTGAGAAGGTACAAATTACCTTATCAAGCTTCTACTTTCCTCCCACTCACTTCTTATTTCGAGAGAAACTTCTTCTAGAAAGGATCTATTCTCAGCAACAAATTCTGCCTTCAGATCTGTGATAGATAGGTGTACCCAACAATTTCGCTTGGGTATCTTATGAAGATGCACTTTTCGATTTGGGTTCGAGCTTATCATTTTGAAACTTTTTAACATAAGCATCGCTGCTCCAAACTTTAAGAAACGACAGCTTAGGTTTATTGCTAAACCATAGTTCATACGGTGTCGCCTCAACGGATTTAGATGGTGCCCTATTTAACGTGAATGCAGTTGTCTCTAATGCATAACCCCAAAATGATATTGGTAAATCGGTAAGAGACATCATTGATCGCATCATATCCAATAAAGTGCGGTTATTAACGTCGACACACCATAATGTTGTGGTGTTCCGTGTGTATGCGAAATGTGAAACTATTCCACATTGTTTTAATTGAAGACCAAACTCAGAACTCAAATATTCGCTCCGTGATCAGATAGCAGAAACTTTATTTTCTTGTTACGATGATTTTCCACTTCACTGAAATTCTTTGATCCTTTCAATTATTTCAGACTTATGTTTCATCAAGTAGATATACCCATATCTGCTCAAATCATCTGTGAAGGTCGAAAATAACGATACACGCCATGAGCCTTAACACTCATCGGATCGCATACATCGGTATGTATGATTTCCAACAAATCAGTTGCTCGCCCATAGTTCCGGAGAACTGCGCTTTAGTCATCTTGCCCATGAGGCACGGTTCGCAAGTACCAAGTGATTCATAATCAAGTGATTCCAAAAGCCCATCAAGATGGAGTTTCTTCATGCGCTTTTACAATCGATATGACCCAAACGGCAAGTACACAAATAAATTGTACTATCATTATTAACTTTACATCTTTTGGTTTCAATATTATGAATATGTGTGTCACACAATCGAGATCCAACAAACCATTTTCATTGGGTGTATGACTATAAGGTTTTATTCATATAAACAGAATAATAATTATTCTCTAACTTACATGAATAACCGTATTGCAATAAACATGATCAAATCATATTCATGCTCAACGTAAACGCCTAAATAACATTTATTTAGGTTCAACACTAATCTCGATAGTATAGGAGTGGGCGATAATGATCATATCAATCTTGAACTACTTCCACTCACTCGTCACTACCCCTTCAACTAGTTTCGTTTATTCCTCAGAATTCCTGCTTCAGAAGCTAATCTTAGCAAACGAACAAGTATCAAATACTCAGGGCTACTATAAACACTAATCCCGATAGTATAGGGAGGTGCGATGATGATCATATCAATCTTGGAACTACTTCCAACACTCATAGTCACTTCCCTTCAAATAGTCTCTGCTTATTCTCAGAATTCCTGTTTCAAAGTTACTAATCTTAGCAACCCAACAAGTATCAAATACTGGGGGCTACTATAAACACTAGTAAAGCACACATCAATAACTCCAGATATCAAATATACCCTTGTTCACTTTACCATCCTTCTTATCCACCAAATATTTGGGGTATTTGCTTCAAAGTGACTATTTCCTATGCAGTGTAAGCACTCGTTTCTGTGCTTTGGTTCAGCTTTTGGATTTCTTCGTGGGAGTGAAAACTTGCTTGTCATTCTACTTGAAGTTCCTCTTCTTTCCCTTTGCCCTTTTCTTGAAAACTAGTGGTCTTGTCAATCATCAACACTTGATGCTCTTTTCTTGATTTCTACCTTCACGATTTCAGCATCACGAAGAGCTTGGGAATTACTTTTGTCATCCCTTGCATATTATAGTTCATCACGAAGTTCTACTAACTTGGTGATGGTGAATAGAGAATTCTCGTCAATCACTATCTTATCTCGAAGATTAACTCCACTTGATTCAAGCTGATTGAAGTACCTGCATAATTCGAGCACATGCTCACTAGTTGAGCTTATTCTCCTCCATCTTTTAGCTATAGAACTTGTTGAGACTTCATATCTCTCAACCTGGTATTTTCTTGAAATATTAACTTCAATTCCTCGAACATCTCATATGGTCCATGACGCTCAAAACGCCTTTGAAGTCCCGATTCTAAGCCGCTAAGCATGGTGCACTTAAACTATCAAGTAGTCATCATTAAGAGCTAGCCAAACGCTCATAACGCTCCGATCCGCTCCTGCAATAGGTTTGTCACCTAGCGTGCATTAAGGACATAATTTTTTGCGGCAGCAATGAGGATAAACCTCAGATCACGGATCCAATCCCGCATCATTGCTATTAACTTCTTTCAACACAATTTTCTAGGAACATATCAAAAATAAACATATGAAAGCAACAACGCGAGCTATTGATCTACAACATAATTTGCAAAATACTATCAGACTAAGTTCATGATAAATTTAAGTTCAATTAATCATATTACTTAAGAACTCCCACTTAGATAGACATCCCTCTAATCCTCTAAGTGATTACGTGATCCATATCAACCTACACCATGTCCGATCATCACGTGAGATGGAGAAGTTTCAATGGTGAACATCACTATGTTGATCATATCTACTATATGATTCACGCTCGAACCTTCGGTCTCCGTGTTCCGAGGCCATATCTGCATATGCTAGGGCTCATCAAGTTTAACCTGAGTATTCCGTGAGATGCAAAACTGGCTTGCACCCATTGTAGATGGACGAGAGCTTATCACACCCGATCATCACGCGGGTGTCCGGGCACGATGAACTTTTTGCAGAACGGTGCATACTCAGGAGAACACTTCTTGATAATTTTAGTGAGAGATCATCTTAAAATGCTACCGCCAAACAAAGCAAGATAAGATGCATAAAGGATAAACATCACATGCAATCAATATAAGTGATATGGTATGGCCATCATCATCTTGTGCTTGTGATTCCATCTCCAAGCACCGCACGTGATCACCATCATCACGGCGCCGACACCTTGATCTCCATCGAAGCATCATGTTGTCGCTTCGCCAATTATTGCTTTCTACTACTATCGCTACCGCTTAGTGATAAAGTAAAGCAATTACATGGCGCTTGCATTTCATACAATAAAGTTTACTACCATATGCTTTCCGCCAATGTCGTTAACTCAAGTTACAAAACATGATCATCTCATACAATAAAAATATAGCATCATGTCTTGACCATATCACATCACAACATGCCCTGCAAAAACAAGTTAGACGTCCTCTACTTTGTTGTTGCAAGTTTTACGGGCTGCTACGGGCTGAGCAAGAACCGTTTACTTCTACGCATCAAAACCACAACGATAGTCGGTCAAGTTGGTGCTGTTTTAACCTTCGCAGGACCGGGCGAGCCACACTCGGTTCAACCAGAGAGAGAGACAGACACCCGCCAATACCTTTAAGCAACGAGTGAGCGTGAGCGGTGAAACCAGTCTCGTAGAAGAAAGACACTGCAATGTCGGTCCGGCCGCTCATCTCACAATACCGCCAACCAAAGTATGACATGCTGGTAAGCAGAATGACTTGTATCGCCCACAACTCACTTGTGTTCTACTGTGCATATAACATCAACGATAAAACCAGGTCTCGATGCCACTGCTGGGAACGTAGTAATTTCAAAATTTTCCACGCACACGCAAGATCATGGTGACGGACAGCAACGAGAGGGAAGAGTATTGTCCACGCATTCTCAGACCAGAATCTAAGCCGCATGACAACGCTGCTGATGTAGTCGACGCCTTCACGATCCGCCGATCCAAGTACCGAACGACGGCACCTCCGAAGTTCAGCACACGCTCAGCTCGATGACGATCCCCGGACTCCATCCAGCAAAGTGTCGGATGAGTTCCACAAGACGACGTGGCAGGACGATGATGATGTTCTATCGGCGAGGGCTTCGGGCCTAAACTCCGCTGACGATATGACCGAGGGGGAACATGGTGGAGGGGGCACCGACACGCTAAGAGATCCAAGGGATCAATTGTTGTTGTGTTCAGAGGTGCCCCTCGCCTCGTGATATAAAGGAGCAGGGGAGGGGCGGCCGCTGGCGTGAGGGCTGCTAGGAGGAGTCCTACTCCCACTGGAGTAGGATTCTCCTTTCCTAGTCCAACTAGGAGACCTTCCATGTAGTAGGGAGTAGGAGAGAAGGAAAGGAAGATAGAAGGAAGGAAGGAGGGGTGCGGCCTCCCCTAGTCCACCCGGACTAGGCCTTGGGGCGCGCCCGCCCTAGGCAGCCCCTCTCTTCCCTGTGAGGCCCAATAAGCGCAATACATCTTCCGCGAATTCTCGAACCTCCCGATCTCAAAAATACCCAATCACTTGAACCTTTCCAAGTCCCAATATAGTCGCCCAATATATCAATCTTTACGCCTCGACCATTTCGAGATTTCGCCATGTCCCCGATCTCATCCGGACTACTTAACTTCTTCGTACATCAAAACCTCATAAACTCATAATATAACTCACACCAAACCTTGTTGCATGGATCTCTACGGGTTCGAGAACTATAGACATGACCTAAACCTATTCTTGGTCAATAACCAATAGCGGAACCTGGATGCCCATATTGGTCTTTACATATTCTACTTAAGATCTTTATCGGTCAAACCGCATAACAACATACTTTGTTCCCTTTGTCATCGGATGTTACTCGCCCGAGATTCACCGCCGTATCCAATACCTAGTTCAATCTCGCATCGGCAAGTTTTTTTACTGCACGTAATACATCATTCCGTAACTACACTAGTAGAAAAAGGGGCTATCGTTGAGCTTTGCTTTTGCCCATTAGTCCTTGCTTCAATCCGTAACCGGACCAATGTGAGCATTTATCCCAACAGAGCCCAGGGGCTGGCCACGCCACGGGCCATTGGTCCTGTTCGTCTGACCTTTTTGGTCCTGCTGGACGAACCGGGACCAATGGGCCTCGCCTCTGGCTCTACTCACTATTGGTCCCTACAGGCATGAACTGGACCAAAGGCTTCCCTTTAGTCCCTGCCACCACCAACCGGGACCAATAGTGCTGCTTTATATATGCCCTCACAGCAAGAGCAGAGCACACCGCCTGCTGTTTTTCCGGCCGAGGGGAGGGGGCTTGGTGGTGCTCTAGCTCACCTCCTATGCACACAAGGTGTTCGGCGAATGCCCCAACCACACCACTTAAGCTTTCTCCTCTCCAAGCTCGATCTCTAACCTCCATTTTCCTCAATATTTGTCTAGGTTTAGCGGTCCGCCACGTCTGCCCCTGCCTTCACCGCAGGCCGATCACCACTGATCTCATCGCCAGCACCACCGTGGTGAGCCTCTTGTTCTTATCTTCTTCTCGAAAGGAAAAATATTCTTACTTGTATTATTTTTCTACTTTTATTATTGCATCTTATATAGTGCGATGGTTTTGGTATCCTCGCCTCACGGCTCCCTCGGCCCCGCCTATGATTCGGATGTGGTATATATTATCTTTTCATAACTATTGGTTCATTTATTGTTTATGAAAATTATGCCACCAACGTGACATAGATTTTATTTAGCTAGAGGTTGTTGAACCGAAATTCCAACCGAATCCCTATTGTCTGAGAGGTTAAATTTAGTTGAAGAAGAAAACAATTTCTTGAAGGAAAAAATAAAAAACTTGAGTAGGAGAAGATGATATTGGAGTTGCATGTTATGGATGTCGCCGATGATCACAAGATCAAGATGGATGCAATGCGCTTGAAGATGAGAAAGATTAGAAAATATGCCATTCATACCGAGGCTTGGTATCATTATGCCGCTGGATCAGTTGTTACTTTTACAAGTATTATGATCGATATGTTTTCACATTGAAATGTTTTACATAGTTTCAATATATGGTTTAATTAATTTAGATGCTCCGCAGAGCTTTATGTTGTTAGATGAGAACTATGTATGTACTTTGGTTTTATGTGATGATGAACTTCTATTAATTTGGTCACTTAATTATCTATTCATGATGTTCTCAGAATGATTTTGGACACACTTAATTATATATAATGCACGCAGATGAACCTGCAATGGATGTATGGTGACGTATACACCGAAAGTACATTAAGGGCTGTATGCTTTTCTCGGAAGTGGCTGAGGCAAGCAAGAATGGTTTTACGTGTTGTCCATGCCCTATATGTGGAATACGGAAGTCTTACTCCGACCGGAAAATCCTTCACACCCACCCGCTTTATAAGGGTTTCATGCCACACTATAATGTTTGGACGAGGCACGGAGAAATAGGGTTTATGATGGAAGACGCGAGGAAGAAAGAGTACGATGACAACTATGTGCCCCTGAATACGGTGGATGCTATCGAACATCAAGTTGCACTGCATTTACGTGCACGAGAGTGCCGCAACGCAATAAGCTGCAAGATCAAGATGAAACCGCATTTATGCCCCATGATGATGATCTCCGCCGGTCATTGTCGATGCAAGGACACAATGCGAAAGTCAAAAGGAGAAGCTGAAGTTCGATCGCATGTTAGAGGATCTCAAAAAGGGTTAATTCCTAATTGCGAAGATGGCAACACAAAGCTTGGTACCAGATCGAATTGTTGCAAAGGAAGGCAGAATGTTGTGCTCGATAAAGGATTTGAGAAGCCATCGAAATAATGAAGAAGAAGCTTCCAAAGGATAACGAACTGCCCGGACAAGACATACACGCAGCAAAGAAGGTCGATGCCCTCTAGGATTGGAGGTGGAGAAGATACATGCATGCCCTAATGATCGTGATCCTCTACCGTGGTGCCTATAAGGATCTCGAACGCGATGCCCGGCAAGTGGCATTGCGGTATAAGATCGTGACGAGATGACCCTCGTGATGTTGATTTACCAGCCTCCTGTGAAGAGGGTTCCTCAAGGTGATGTGGTATGCTCCTATAATACCACTGAAACGTCTGCTCGTAAAACGGAGAGCATGCCAAGTTGATGCGATGGCACAAAGAGGACCGTAAGAAAGACGGAAGTTGAGAGCACCCGCCGACGGGTCGCAGTGAGAAAAATCGAGAGAAAGTACTGGATGAGTTTGCAAAGGACCCAAGGAACGATGGTTTGCTTTTGCTGATGGCATTAATCCTTTCGGGAGCAGAGCAGCAATCACAACACCTGGCCCGTGACTCCATGTATGTATAACCTTCCTCCTTGATGTGCATGAAGCGAAGTTCATTATGATGCCGCTTCATCCAAGGCCCTAAGCAACCCGGCAACGACATTGATGTGTACCCAAGGCCATTAGTTGAGGAACTTTACAGCTGTGGAATGGAAACGTGTGTACGTGACGGGATGAAAAGGAGGAATTTGACCTAGAGGCGTTGTCGTCAGTGATAATCAACGACATTGGTCCCGCCTCAAGAACCTTTCAGGATAGACAAACAAGGATACCACGCATGCACGACTGCTTACTTGACAACCGATAGTATATACCGGGAAGCTGCAGGAAGAATGTGTACCTGGCTATCGCCGATTTCTTCCCACCAACCATCAATGTCGAAAAGAAAGGCAAGCATTTCAAAGAAGGCAGATCACCGAAGAAGCCCGCCATGCACATCGTGATCACGACATTTGCTATGGTCAATGATTTACACGTAATCTTTTGGAAAGGGTCCCGCGGACTAGCTGTTCCAATGACGCGAGAATCACGCACCCATGTGGAAGAAGAAATCTATATTTTGGGACTCACTCACTAGAAAGATTCTAGAGGTCCGCTTCGATCGACGTGATGCACGTGACGAAGAACCTTTCGTGAACTCGCAGGGCTTGGGCGGTATGGGAAGACAAAGATACACCCGAGGCACGAGAGGACCTGCAACGCTTGTACGAAAAAGAGGGCATGCCTCCAAGCAAGATGAAGGTCCCGCCACCTACGCCTTACTTAAAGAAGAGAAAGAAATATTCTTTCAATGCCCGCTCATGAAGGTCCCACCGGCTTTTCGTCAATATAAAGGAATAATAAATATGTCGAAAAGTTCCAGAACCTAAAGTCTCATGACTGCCACGCGATTATGACGCAATCGCTTCCTGCTGCATTGAGAGGGCTTCTACCGAAAACGTCCGATTAGCTAATGTGAAGCTTGCATTCCTCAATGCAATATCTCGTAAGGTGATCGATCCAGAAATCGTGAGTAACGCGCAAGGAGTGATGTGGGCGCAATGTCTTGTCAGTTTCGAGCTGGTGTTCCCACCATCCTTCTTCAATATCTTGACGACGACCCTAGTTCATCTAGTCGACGAGATTGTCATTCTCGGGGCCCGTATTTCTACACAATATGTACCCTTTGAGAGGTTCATGGAGTCCTAAAGAAATATGTTCAGAATCTGCATAGGCCAGAAGGAAGCATCTCCATGGGCCATCAAATGTGAGGATGTCATCGGGTTTTGTGTTGATTTCATTCCTGGCCTTAATAAGATAGGTCTCCTAAATCATGTATGAGGGGAGACCTGACCGAAAAGGCACGCTTTGAAGAGACTCATTAATATGTGGACGGATATTCTTGGTCTCAAGCACACTACACAGCTCTACGTAACTCTCACCTTGGTGACCCCAGATATCGATGAACACAAGAATGCCTCAAGGCCCAAACAATTCTAGAAAGGCGATTTAATCGGATTACATGTGAACACATCAGACTTTCAGCAGCTTGGTTGGAAACACGCCCTGAGGTGACAGCACTGTTTGTGATGAGTTGTACTTGTTGTCCAGGGACCATCTTCGACCAGTAATGATTTGGAAAGGACAATAGATAAATGGGAATACATTTTACACGATCGACCAAGATGAAAAGAGCACTAACCAAAACAGCGGTGTCCGCTGATGCAAAGAACCCATAAGGAAATGACACATATTATGGTTACATAGTAGACATATGGGAACTTGACTACGGAGTAGATTTTAAGGTCCCTTTGTTTAAGTGCAAGGGTCAATCTCAGAGTATGGCATGTAGACCCATTGTGATTGAATGACAGCGGATCTGAAAATCTTGGTACATCGATTTAACCGCTTCACCTAGCCAATGATGTGGCAATGTTATCTATGTGAAGGACATGTCTACCAGACCGAGGAAAAAGAAAAGATAAGAAGCCAAGACATCATACAATGAGCCAAAGCTACACATAGTTCTTTTCAGAAAAAGGGACATCCCGGAGTGGAGGGCAAGAGATGTACGTGTCCAAGAGTATGAAAAGTTTCATGAAATTCCCCTTCAAAGTCAAGGCTGACCCAAGCATCCTCGATAAACGTATGAAGATTATCCATGGTTACTTACAAGCAATAAGCAAACGACATGTTTAAGAAAAAGTGAAGACTTTCTCCCGCCATTATTATGATGATACCATGCCAACTTTGTAAATACACCTAGTATGATACCATTGTCCTGCTTTGTTCGAATGAACATGCTATGCCAACTTTTTCAGAGTTCATTTGAAAACTATGAATTTGAAAACTCTCGCCAACCAAAGGGCGCCACACCGGTTTATAAGCCCGCCCTCTACGCCTTGTTGAGCCTACAAATTGTGATTCACACAAATTTCAAAGAATTCAAATTTTATAAAACTAATGGCATGAATGTAAAGTTTATAATTGTTCTAAACAAATGGCACTAACAGAAAAGTTTAATTTTGCTGACCTAAAAGCAAAAAAGAATTAAAAATAAAGCAAAAAACCAAAAGAAAATAAATAATGCATGAAACAAAACAAAGAAACTTGAAAAAAAATAGCAACAATAAGCATTTTGTTGTAAGTAGAAACAAAATAAAATAAATAAAGCAACAAAGAAAACAAAAAAGTGTTTTTGAATTTTAAAACTAATGGCACAAACAGAAAGTTTATATTTTTTCTAAAACTAAAAGCACTAACAGAAAGTTTATAATTTTGCTGACCTAAAAGCAAAAAGAATTAAAAAAATAAAGCAAAAAAACCAAAAGAAAATAAATAATGCAGAAAACAAAAAACAAAAAACTTGAAAAAATAAAATAGTAACAATAAGTATTTTGTTGTAAGTAGAAACAAAATAAAATAAATAAAGCAACAAAGAAAAGAAAAAAGTGTTTTCAAATTTTAAAACTAATGGCACTAATAGAAAGTTTATATTTTTTTCTAAACTAAAAGCAAAAAGAAATAAAATATAAAGCAAAAAAAACCACGGCCCCTACGGCCTGAATACTACTTAGAAACCCTACATGGGCCAGGATTCAGGCTCCGCAGAGGCTCCAATAGCCCACAGGCAGTAGCAAGATTAGGCCCAAAAGCCTGTGCATTAGAGAGGAGCTCGAAAGGGAGGCACACCAGCCGCTTATAAACCAAAGGTTTGCCACTTTCAACTATGTAGAGGTACTAAATATTTGGGTTCGGGCAGAGTAGTTGGTCTGGAAAAAGCAGTGGCACCAACCGACTGACTAGCAGGTTTAAATCCCGGTCTGGTGCCACGACCGGGATTAATTGTATTGTTTCAGTCCCATGGTGCCACCAACCGACCAAAGGCCATTTCAGCAGCCCAAAGGGCGGGAAGGCGAGTTTTGGTCCCAGCCAGGCACCAACCGATTATAGCATTAGTCCCGGTCATGGCACCAACCGACTAATGCCCCGTATAAGAAAGCACTGGGAAATTTCAGATTCATCGCGATTTTCTCCCCGGCCGCCAGCCGACGCCGCTCGACGCCGCGCCGCTGCCGCCCACGCCTCGTCACTCATCGCTGCCGCCTTGCTGTCGTCCGCTGTCGCTCGCTTCATCGCCGCCGCTGCCTGTTTCTGCCCGCCGCTGCCCGCCATTGCCGCCAGACCAAGATTCGCCTCAACGCTGCCGCTTCTGCCTGTTGCCGCTGCTCCCTGCCCTGGCTGCCGCGCCTCGCCGCCGCCGCTCACGACACTGACTCACGACATTGCCGCCACCTCGGCCGACTGCCGGTCCGCCTCCCCGCCTGCCAGCGACCTCGGCTCGCCTCCGCCCACAAGTGAGCCTCAGCACCTGCCCTGCCTCCCGCCGCTTTGTTTTTTTTTCATAAACATGATTTTTTCATAAATGTATATATATTGATGTATGGATATATGTGATTTTTTTGTTCATAGATGATCATATGAATTTTTTTGTTCATAGATATGATCATATATATGATGTATGCATGGATCGATGTGGATGGAATATGATGTTTTTTGTTCATAATATGATGTTTTTTTATTCATAGATTTTATTTTGTTCATTAGAGAGGGCGGGACGCCGAGGAAGTTGTACTGTTTAGAGTTAGGATCCGAGGAAGAAGGAAAATAAGGAAAAGAATAAAGAAGAAGGAAGAAGAAGAAGGAGAAAAATAAGAAAAGGAGAAAAGAAGAAGAATATAGGAGAAGAAGAAAAAATTCTATTTTTCTTCTTCTCCTTTTCCTTCTTCTTCTCTCTTCTTTTTTTCTTCTATTTTTCTTCTTCTTTCTTCTTCTTCTTTTTTTCTTCTCATTTCTTTTTCTTCTTCTTCTTCTTCTTCTTCTTCTTCTTTTTTATCGGGAACGAGGGTGTCGAGGATCGCGAGGGCTCATGGTCGGGAACTAGGCTAGAGGGTCGAGAGGGTCACAGAGGGGTCGAGGTCGCCGAGGCCGGGTCGAGGGTCAATGTTTTGAGGGTCGAGGGTCGCCGAGGCCGGTCGAGGTTTCGAGGCACAAGGGTTTGAGGGTTCGAGGGTTCTAGGGTCAGGGTTCGAGGGTTCTAGGGTTCGAGGGTTCTAGGGTCGAGGGTTCGAGGGTTCTAGGATCCAAGAAAGAAGGAAGAAGAAGAAGAAAAGAATGAGAGGAAAGAAGAAGAGAGAGATAGAGGAAGAAGAAAAATAGAATTTTTTCATTTTTCTTCTTCTCTATTCTTTCTTCTTCTCCTCTTTTTTTTCTTTTTTTTTCTTCTTCTTCCTTCTTCCTCTTTCTTCCTTTTCCGATAGGCAGATAGTGTCAAAGTATTGAAGAATTATTGTTTCATCATTAGCCGAAGTAATGGCATGATGGTAAGTTCTCAAAGTAGCTCGAATGGAGTTCCGGATAGATAATTTGCCTTTTGCTGAACTTTGTACCAAAAAGCTAATTATCCTATCTCGGGACTCCGCTCCAAAACAACTTTGGAGAGCTTCACCATCATGCACCTCACATTTCTCTAATGATGAAGACATGGTTTTGTTGAACTTTGACACTAGGCAACCTCCCGACCTCGGCGATCTTCGACCTGACTCGATCGCCGGGCGATCCACGACCTCTATCCCTCATCAAGGGCGCCGATGCCCACGCCACTTGTGGGAC
The DNA here is from genome assembly GCA_021605205.1 of Aegilops longissima. NCBI lineage: Eukaryota > Viridiplantae > Streptophyta > Magnoliopsida > Poales > Poaceae > Aegilops > Aegilops longissima. The sequence goes on along the minus strand of JAHIAM010017872.1, from coordinate 659 downwards.
ATAGATGTATGTTCAACGCCGACCCTCCCGATAGCTTCAACACGGGGGTCGATATTACGCTGTCGAGGCCACCCAAACCCTAGAGAAGCAGCCCGAGGCCACTAATATGATTCCTTATTGTGATTAGCTAGCTAGTTCTACGCTGGCACTAATATATCCATATCTGTCATATTTGAATAATAATTGCCGTGTTGTAAATATTTGTAGAAACTATGGACACCCCGAGACGGCACAAGAAGCGTTGTTGAGGGACATAATCGCACACGAAGTGATGCCGCTCCTCGATGATGTTTCTCAACGCCGACAACGATGGTCCTGGAAGGAGAGGTGAAGAAGCAGCTGGCTATGATTTACATGGTCTGGGACCCAATGCCGTGCAAGAAGGAGAGGGTGAAGAAGTAGACCATGAGGACGGCCCTGATCACCAAACCGAGTCCGCCAGTATATATATTAGTTAAGCCTCGCTGACTAGCTCTCCTTTTTTTTGGTATATATGTAACATATTAATTAACTCTCGTCTTTGTTCTTTTTCTAGCTCCGGATCGAGCACAACTTCGTAAAGAGACGAGGCCCAAGAAAAGTTGAGCTCGGATGAAAAGTTTGAGATCATACAAATCAACGACGGCCAACCGATTGAACCCTACCGGACAAAGAAGGCA
>JAHIAM010017870.1:0-10362 GCA_021605205.1 Aegilops longissima | reverse complement strand
TAAGTGGTTTCACCAACATGGAACCATGAGAATGAACCCAATGATGGAGGAACATCCACTACAATATGATTTGGTCTTCTCGATCACACCGAGACTATTTTCGAATACAAACTTTAAATTAGGCAAAATGATGCCCATTGTATAATCGCACCAAAGCAATGAAGCACCTAGTGTTGGCCAATAAATAGTACAATACTACTTTTCTGTAGTCCATGAAGTGACTATCCAATCTTTCTCGTGTCTATTTTCAAATGGCAATCGCATGCAAGGACTATACTATTCTTTGTGTAGTTCAACCAAAATTGCGGCACTTTGTTGGTTTGCCAATAGCAACGGGCGCATATCTCGCTCGCACAAATATCAAGCAGCTAGTAAACATATACCACACCTTGTATTTTCGGTTTAAACATGTCTCTTCCGCTTAGCATCCGCTATGTTCTCGTGACCGGACAACTGACATGCTTATGTTTTGCCCGGACAATTTCATACTCAATTTATTTGTGGTTCAGTAGGAAATATAGCCCTTATTCTTCATCGACCAAGGATATCCATGTTCGAGTGATGGAAGAGGTGAAATCGATACAACCAAATTGAGCATCCAATCATTGAATCCTGTCCCGCACCTCCAATGTAGGTCCACCCCGCCAATAAATTCACATGCAAACCACTAGTATTACTATCTAATGACAAGACAAAAAGAGTAGCAAGATAGTAGCAAACCATGTACCTTCGTGAATGAATAGCTCATAGTGCCACCAATTGATATAAAGGTTGGGAAAAAAACATGCTCCTAATGTTGAACCAGCTTGATTTTGTGCCCACTAAAATCGAGTATCCCTGTTTGCATAGATATTGAAAGTGTGATTACCTAAAAGTGGCACTAGTTGAAGCATAGACTCACAAATATAAGCATTCCAATTTCTTAATGGGAAAAGGTAGCAAGACTGCTTTAACCACCTGTTTGAAGGAATAAATAAAGCAACCGAATGTGGAGGAAGGCATATAGTTTTTTCCGAAAAGTGAGCCATTCCTGACCTTCCTCTTTTTAAGCAAATTTTGTGCGTTCTACTAAAATAAAATGCCATCACCGCTTTGACAATTCAAAGGACAATGTACAAAAGGAAATGACTTAACATTACATCATGATGTCGTATGTAGTCGACAGCATTAGAGACAAACATATGCACCTCCTCAAGAGAAAGTCGAGGAGGAGGTGCCCACTCTTGACCTTTCCTCTTGTCTTCATAATTGTTCTGCAGCTTTAACCAAAATAAAATGACATCGCGCTTTGGCATTTTGGTGACACTGCATAAAAAGATTAACTTGTCTCATGAAAGTGAGGTATGTAATCTATAAGCATTAACAAAGGCAAAAATCGACAGAGTAACAAGTTTCATCGTTGGTATATCAGGTGCAACAAGATTAGAATGCCTTATAGCTGAAAAATCTTTAATACATCCACAATCAACAACTAACCCTGAAATAATCCAAGGACATTAAATGGCATTGCTTAAATTTATGGATGGCATTAGACCGAGAGCGGCATTAGTTAAATGTGGCATCACTTTAGCAAAGCATTGCTTGACTTGATCACCGCAGTATACTAACAGTAAAAAAAGTGGCAATAAGAGCATGGGAGGCCCATTCGACAAGGTGCACCAAGACGATGTACCTCCACTGGACGCAGAGTGGTGAGGGAGGTATGGTTGCCCAAAGCAACAAATATCCAGCAGCATATGTGGATTATGGTCCCATTTTTGTTCTCTTTAGCCACCTTTTTCCTATGCAAGGACAACAAACCGATCGAATCTCTGGTCATTCTATATTGTGTTGTCATGCCTTTCTACCCTTCTGCAACCAAGAGACACGAGACTCGTCCTTAGCTATTGATTTTCCCCTTTCAACCTAGTTATGGGTTCGTGCCTACCTCTTGGACAAGATAGTCTCCTTCCTTTCCTTATTCAACCTGCATATGGATTAGTCTGCATGAAGTAGGGTTTCTTTAATAGTGCAAATTAGGGTTTTCATCTGCGGTACAAGCAGAGTAGAGGATAGCAAATTGGGAAGATGGTGGAGTGGAAAATGATCCCACGCAACGACGAGTAGATGGGGCAATAGAACAAGGTTATGGCTCAAAAGAGGTAGCATACCTAAGGGTCAGCGGAAGTGGCTTCGCCATGGTCATCATCCTCCTGCACACACTACTACAAGCGTAGCTTGACTGGAGGCTATCCATGCGGCGCTTAGGGTCTGAGAGGACGGCCTTGTCGTCTAGCTATGCGGACTCGTCACGATTTACCATTTCACAAGGCCAATGTCTGCACGTATTTCTTCCCTGGCGGATCTATGACCACCGTGAGGAGGGAGAGAGGGCCGTTTTTTAGATCCGAGAGAGGTGGTGTGGAGAAGCAAGTGGCAGCCCTTAGCAAGAAAGCGTCAAGCTCCAATCTATATATCTTTTTTATAACTCGCTAGTACGGAGGTGGGGTAGTGGTAGAGTAGTTTATATTTTCTCTCAAGCATAATACCGCTTAGTCGTGTTTCAAAACTGATCGACACGCCATTAAAAAATAAAGGTCGATAACTAATGCGCACCTCGGCCAACGCGCCAGATAGCATTTTGCACGAGAAATTACAACCATGTTTCGCTGACATGTGGTCCCTGCTCCAACATGTCGCTGAGACGACGCGCAGTCCTTTTGTACAATTTCGAAGGACGTAGGTCGGCGCTTCTGTACCATGGCAAACCGGCAACCGCCCACCAACTCTTCGCCTTTCCCTCTAGATTTGGAACTGTTGTCGATACTCTTCCTCCCTCCTCCATTTGCCTTCACCCTTCCTTCTCGCAATTGTTCGATCGCTTTCCATGGAGGAACAGCCGAAACGACTCGTTATTCTTGCCCCGATCCGAAAGATGACGGGTGGGGAACTCATTGATCGGTGCGACGCCATCACCTCGGCTAGCATGGCAGGTCTGCTCAAGCCCATTCTCGACTCAACTAATAACATCATTGCAAGGAACCCAAGGGTCCAAGAGCGGTTTGATCTTCCCTATCTTTTTCGCCGTGACCCTGCTCATTGGCGAGCCGGATGATGGAGACCTCGCTTGTGCAAGTTGATGCCGCTTGATAATGATACGCGTGATGTCAAGATGCCATCGCTTAAGGGTAAGTCCGGCTGGCGAAATGGAGATTAGGTTGTTTATATTGGGTACAATTGCAGTGGGAACTTGTGAATGTGTACACTGCCGGATTCCACTTCCAAAATCTCTCGAGTGCCTCTGAGGTTAAGCATCACGATGATCTATGTATGTTCAAATACGATCATGGTGACTGGCTATGTATCAAGATAGCAATTTGTCGAGTTCCCAACCGCTTTTGGAATTACAAGAACTATCAAGTTGTTGCTATCTTCGACAAGCAAGTTGCCGCCCTTCGTGGGTCGATCGAATGGATAATACTCAAAATCAGTTTCTATACACGGATGTGTACCGTGATGCAATTGAATATGAGGACTTGTGTTTGCTGCCACCTCCGTGGCAACGCTTTTTGCATGGGATCCTCGCTTTTTCTCGACGCTTGTCTTCCACCGTAATTATAATTGTTTCATCCACATGCATGCGGGTTAGCAACTTTCCTTTACTAATTAACCTTCTTCTTGTGTTTCCAAGGTCCCGTGGACATCCCACCACCTATACTTGAAGATTTTTATAACCAAGGGGGAGATGACGATGGTGATGATCACGAGCATGAGGACTAGCAGGCCGATAACTTCTTGATTTGGTCGGGTTCTTCCTCCTTTGCCGTACATCGGGGACATCCAAAGATCCAGGTCGTGTCATGAAAGAAAATAGAGTGGTAGTTGAAGCCACGAGATGTGCATCTTGGGTTAAACTATAAATAGAATATTACTACCTTGAGTAACTCCAAAAGCGCCACCAAGATCTTTATTGATTTGTTTTTCATCACCAAAGACGCCGAGGTGAAAGATGTAGTTCGGGGTCCTTTATGCTTTCACGACATGTGGGGCGCATGAGCAACAGACGATGGGTCCCAAGATCCGCGTGGCTGAGAAGAGAGATAGAGGAGGACGAGCACGACTGCAGGAAATTTGTTCTACGCATCGATATAGGCTTGATATAGTGGGGTGGCATGGGCCATAACTAGCATTCACGCCTAGCAAGACGGCACACGCCACCCACACGAGTCCCATCCGACACCAATTTTCTTGGAATCGTACAGCCATCTCTTCTCCCTCCGTCCTCTTTTTTCTCAGCCATCGCACGTGGGCGGGTGGGGGTTTGCCGATAGTTGGTTTGCTCAATCTGCGGTCCCACTTGTAAGTGAAAATGCAACACGCACGATTCCCGCTTGAGCGGCGGCCGGACCAACCGTGGGGGTGCGACGTGAACACGGGCTTTTCCTTTGAAATCGAATTTGTAAAATTTGGTTCTCGCTCCATGGCACGACCGATAGATAGAAAATAACGATTTTGCTAGAGTAATGAGAAGTTTTTTTCGCGCCGCTCATGCATGGAGTACGAAAAAATTATGAAGTTGATGAAGGTAAGATAATTACTATAGTATCATATACTACTACATGGATTTGACGAAAAGATAAAATACATACGGATCCATCAACGCTCAACGACATCCTCACGCTCTAGTGCGCCGGGTCACCAACCGACGGTGAGGAGCAGCGCATTGCGGCGAGCTCAACGTGCTTCTCAAAGTGCCGCCCAAGGTTGCCTCGCCCAAGAAGGCAAGCGCTATATCGCCCTCTTGATGTACTAGTCCTTGTGGACGATTTGCGAGATGTGGGTGATTATGTCGATGGTGTCTTGATGCGCCAGCGCCACGTGGCAAGCGCGACCGAGGTGGAATTCTCCGCCGACGGACGGGCAAATGCAGGCCACCAAAGCAAGGAAGAATTGTTACCATAGGGCCGTTGAGGGTGGCGGCATCGCAGAGCCCGGGCGATCGGCGAGGCTTACGCCAAAGTCATCCGCAGCTTTTGACGACGGAACTTCGAGGAAACCGACGAGGACCTCGCAACAAGGAGACTAAGCCGCTCAGCGCCTCGCCTCGGCGGCCTCAAGCAATACTTCCCAGGCCGCAGCGGCGCGGACCATCTCGCACAGCCGGCCGATGCTCGCGCCATCGCCCATGGGTCTAGCGAGCTTTAGTCAACGATCTTGATTCGAGTGATCACGAGCCTTGGTTACGTATGAGGTGCGTAGGGATTTGATTACCTCGCCCACCGCACCTCGCCTTTGGTTGTATGATAGGTGGGCCAGCCACCTCGGGGCCACATGTCATTCACCCAAAGGCAGTTGTCAAAGTCAATGAAGATGTGTCCTCTCCGTTTGCAGATAGTCATCTCACCGGACCTCTAGTTGGGGCCAAACGAGAAAGTTTGATGTTTACTAGTTTATTGGTCCCTTGCATTTTGGCGCCAAGTTTTGACCTTTGATTTAACTAATAAAATGTTAATGCATGTAAACAAAAATGTTGTTAAGTCACCTTTTAAAACCAAATAATCCTAAAATACTTAGGCACGGTATTAACTTCCTCCTTGTTTCTTATTTCGTGACATATCAACCAATGAGAGATGTGGGCCGATGCTTTCAATGACTTGAGACTAGTACCAAACATGACATGCTGTTTAGTTCATTGCATGTAATCCTATTAAAGATTAGTTAGCAAAAAACATTAAGTTCTTCTTGCCGATAGGAATAAAACACCATGTATTTATTTACAGGGATAGTACATTTTGGTGACATGCATTACTAGATATTGCTAGTCAAATACTAAAATCCAGATGGACGTGGTAGTACTCCTAAATCCAGACGGTGTGCTACTAGTACTAGTAGTAGTACTACCAATGTAAGTAGGAGTACTAGCACTGTATACCCGCTGGTCAAATTATTACGTGTGCTCCTCACAAAGGAAGTGACAAGACCTCACCGGAGATGACACCTGAGATAGGCGCCTGTTCGCATGCCATAGTCAGCCTCACCGTCGCAATACTATCATCATGGCTGTAGAGCTAGCCTGCTTACAACTACCCCTGTCGACATAATTTCCGTATAGAGATGCCGGCATTGCACAACACCAAGATTGGGGTGGAACTCCGCACGCCATCGCACCAGATTTTTCCACGGCCTTCTACTCCTAGATGTGGTGGGGAGGAGATGAGGCTGATTTGAGAGACAAGGAGTTGTTTGTAATATGGAACAAGTGGGGAATCTTTTGCAAAATGGAGAAGCTTGATGTAGGCGCCGATCTAGATCCGACGGCTATTCATGAAAGATGGGAGGCACAACATCATCACCAACTCAGACCTGTTTGATTCGCAGGATCTTGAAAACGCGGAATAGGACACAATATTACAAGTTTGAAACCTGATATTACAAATGTTAGGAGTAATGTTGCACCTAATAAGAGGGAATTACTAGGAAGTTTACGAAGAACTTTCATTACTTTAGGTGGATGCAGTTATCATACAAACTAAAATCCACCCCGACAAGTCACTAATGGGCAAATAAGTTTTGAGTCTCCGCCACTTGATGTTTCAAAAACAAATTCAGCTTCATGGAGACTTTGTCATTTAGGCTTAGACGCTATGTGATCAGCACGCCATTCATTGTTGCGCCAGAGAACGCCAAACCTCATTACCTTGAGCACACTTGCCTCCGTGACAAAGAACCCGCCAATTTAATCTCGATGTGCTGCCTCGTAGTCATCAAATCAATTTCGTAAGATGGAGATCAAGGCATCGATGAGATTGTTATAGTGCAACACATTTTTCACTTTCGGTCTTTTTTTATCTCGCAAAAGAAGAGAATATATTAGAGCAAATGGCTGCATAAGATTGCCGTGTCATCAAGAGGTACCAATATCATTCGCCATATGATAGGGTTTCTGGCTAGTGATATTTTTTCTTCTCCTTTCTGCTTCCTCTCATTTAACTAGGAGCACGTGAAGAGCTTGGGCATTTGTTGCCTTCCACTATGTGGATGCCATATTTCGAAAAAGTATGCCACATAATAAGCATCGATGTCAAATCAAAAGATTTTGGCACCACTATCGAATGTGAGAGAGTTGGCACCACTGCACATAGACCCACATGTATAAACAAATCAATCAAACCAACTACACCAGCCTCTCACTTTCCCAAACAAGTGTTTTTATTGCCTCAGTCCTCTCTCTCCCACGCAAGGTTTTTTCATTGCGTGAGTTAATTTGGCAACCGAGCAAAGTAGGTGATCCAGATTACACCAGGTGAGCAATGGAGGGCATCGAGCCAAATGCATCACAAGTGAATTTGGCAATGTTTTCCTACATAGCCCACTTTTTAATATTACGTCAGAGATAATTTCACCATAGATTTACCAAGAAAATGCCAATGCATGTCACTAAAAATTACACCATTCAAAATTATGTTCAAATATGAATCCAACGATATAGTTCTTAGTGACAACATTAACATTTTGTCCAAAATCTATGGTCAAATTTTGATACTACAAAATTGGAAGAGAAAACTAGGACGGAGGAGATTGCTCTTAGGGTAACCATAAGTTACTTTCCAACGTGATAGCCTAGGCTACTATAGTAGTACAGCATAAAAACGATGCAGTGATCACGTGAGAAAAAATACTAAAAAATTTTTTGCAAAGGCGAGATGCAGTTTTGAACACTACATTGTCATCGTAATTTGGGAAAATTACAAAAATTGAGCTGCCAGGATTACCGCTACTTATAGGAAAGAAGTTTCACTCGATGAGTAGCTTCTCCGCACGGAAAGCATGTAGGAATCCAACAACTTGATCCAGATTAAATATAGATTTTAGTGCTAAGATCTTCACCGCAAATGGATCGAGCAAGCTTAGGGAATCATTTTCCGAAGACGGTCAAATACATCAAGAAGAAATTTAAAATTTGAATTTCAAGAAGACGGAGAAGAAGATGAGTGTTGTACCGAACGAACGGATCCAATAAAGAGTTCGGAGAATTTGCGCATAAGTACACCAACGCCAATTTTCGCCAATTGACCCTGATTTTTGTTGGACCTTCTAGATCCGATACAAGCAATCTCTCAAGGAAAGGTGATTCTCAATGACCATAACGTGGAACAGCTGGAGTGATTCTTCCCAATTGATGTCTTTTGCGGGCCGAAGACACATAAATCCATCGGAGATTCCGAGGCGATGGGAGGCTAATGAACCTGGATCTGCTCAAGACGAAGGTACTCGAGCGAGATACAGGCGGAGCAGGTGCTCCATAGCCTTCTTCGAGATGACAACGTCAAGAGGTCGAGCTGCTTGAGTTGAGGGAGAAGAAGAGCGGGCGCGACATTAACTGGGAAGATAGCAGAGCTGAAGCCGGCGCGCGCAGCGCTGGCGTGAGGCGGAGCCGGACGGCGGCAGAGAGCACATCGCCCAGCTTCAAAGCTGAGCTCGAGCTGATCTAGGGCGGGGATAAGAACCACTCGCGAACTTGGGTTGGACCTTGCGCTGGTACCGAACATGCGGATGTCAAGGCGCTGGCCCGGTGCGGCGAAAGGATCTTGAGACGGCGCATGCTTAACCTTGTCGCAGAGGCAACCGACGGTGAGGTTGAGGGGACGCGCCAGAGGGGGCGCCACCGCCGAGAGAGGGCGGTCCGCACGCAGATTTGGTGGGAGGAGGCCGATGATGATGAGCAGCGCGCGGAGGCTGCCGTAAGTCAGCTCGCCGGATGCGGTTTTGCTCGAGCTGCCTCCGCTTGTTGGCTGCCTCACCGCCTATTCCAACCGGCGGCACGTGTACACGGCGGTGTGTTGTTGCGGTGGAGGCCCTTTCTGCATGCGACGCCAAGCAGGGTGAATTGTGCGCGAAAGCCCTCCGCGCAAGAAGTTTGTCCTCACGCGCCTCAATTTATAGCGGCAGGGTGCTACCCCGAGTGGTTTCAACTTTTTTACTTCACCGCTGTTAGATGGGCTCTAGTTTACTTATTTTCACCCAACGCCACATGGGCCAAAGACACGAAGATACAAAACAGAGCTGACAAGGAGATGTGGATTGTTGACCGGTCAATAAACAATATACGAGCTATACCGACACAAAGGAGCGATAACTGCTGGTATAGAGAGTTCGAGGAGAGGGAGGCCCGGAGAGAAGCAGGAAGAGAGAGAAGAGCTACTCCTCCGCTCGAAATGTAGTTCCAACATTTTTAAGTAAAACTTTGAAACTTGACCAAGTTTATAAAGAAATTACTTATATCTACAATACCAAAGAAATGATAGTATGAAGTAAGTACATGTTGTGATGAATCTAATGACGCCAGATGTAAATGTTTTCCACATATACCTGGTCAAACTTTTCCGAGGTTTGACTTTTCAAAACATCCATATGCTTATGGACGGAAGAGTCCCTAACAAGAGAGAGAGAGAGAGAGAGAGAGAGAGAGAGAGAGAGAAGGAGTGAAAAAGTGTGTAAAGTGGTGAAAGAGACATGGACAAACATGATAAAAGTAGAGAAAAGCGTGTGTCTTATGCAAACATATCACACATGCATCTTCGACAACGGAGGCAAGGGAGGAGAAGTGTGTGGTTGTTTGGAACGAGAGAGCAAGACCCTAGCACGGGCCAAGAGGGGTCTGACAAACAAGGAGAGAGGTCGAGAGAGACGCAAGAAAATGCGACATGGGGAGGAGAGAATGTATGTTTGTCATAGAGAGATCCCCGAGATCGTGGATGGGACTATATGGGTGGGAGATCGAGGACAAGGTGTGTGCGAAGAAGATGCCCCGAAGATATTGAGATAGACGATGGATGGAAGGAGACAATACGGTGTTCCCGGATGGCTAGTAAGAGATAATCATTTAGGATCGAGGGGGGAGGCCTTATTGATGGATTGAGGATTATGGTACTTAGGGGGTGCGGTCACATGGAGAGAGAACAAGGGCGAGAGTGTTGGATGGGTCTATATATAGTGCGAAAGGCGAGACATGTGTATGTGTGAACTGGGAGATATAAGGCCGCTTTGGCGCGCCCGAGCATCTTTGTCCGCCTAGGGTTGTGGCTGGATTTCATGCACGCTTGTTTGGTTGCTACCCTGAAAAAGAAAGCCCCCGGCCGGGTTCCTTGCACTTTAATTAGCCCGGCTGAACCCCGACCGAGTAGCCTGCCCAGCATCGATTTAACGCCCCGGCTCGGTGGGCCAAGGCTAACAAAGAACATGGATGGATATTAGCATTAAATAATTGATGCATGGATTGATTGATGGACGTTGATGCTTTGCCCGCCTTGCATGAACAAACGCCAAACACACAAGCCCGCCAGCAGAAATATTTTACATCTCACCCCACACCGGCAGACCGCC